>JADRCD010216548.1:0-47770 GCA_019843815.1 Montemys delectorum
AAAAAAAATAGATGTTCTTGAAAATAAATGATTAACCAATGGCCTAAGCAATAGGCTGAAAGTGAAAAAAGAAAATAGTTCATATCACACACTGGGGTTATTGAATTTTCATTCTTCATTGGAATATATTGAGGCAAAAATACATTTAAATTGTAAAACTAAAAAAATATCTTTTCTATTTGAAATATGATTGATGTCAATAAAGATAATTATATCAAGCCAAATGTTTTAACCTAAAAATATGAAGATGCTCACTGTCATTATTTCATAATATTTGTATGCCTTATACTGTAGAGTTCTTGCTATTAATGATAAGGACTGAAATGATAATTATTTAAAGAAGCTTTTTTTATGAAAGTATAGGATTTAAGAATATACTCTTTGAAGCCAAACAGTGTCATATACCTTTAATCCCAGCACATGTGAAGCAGAGGCAGGCAGAGTTCTATGAATCTGAGGCCAGCCTGGTCTACCATCAAGATCCAGGTAGCAACGGGTACAGAGAAAGACCTGCTTCAGAGAGAAAGAAAAAAAAGGGAAAAAGAAAAAAAGAAAAAAGAAAGAAAGAAAAAGAGAGAAAGAGAGAGGGATGAGGAGGGAAGAAAGAAAGAGAAAGATTTTGAAATATGCATTATTATTTTCTGTGGTCACTTAATTAAAATAGATAATTGAATTTTAATTTCAAACTTATTTTCACATAAATGATTGATATTTTTCTTTTTAAGTGAATATATTATTAGTCCTTTTAAAATCTACAAATAATCAGACTAGAAAACTGTAAAGTTTAAATTATAATTTATAAAATACTTCAATGTTATAAGCACATTAAATGACTTATATCCTATATGTGTTATCTGAGTCTTGTTCTTTCATGCAGCTGTGGGAGTCCTTCCACAGGAGATGTATCCTATGTGTTTTGTCTAGAAGTTGCTCTTATTAAAATTTATTGCAGCTATGTACTAAGAAGGACACACTGTCCTTCCCTGGTCATGGTGAAAATCATCCAAATGAGAAAAACAATAACCTAAGTAGTCCCACATGCTGACTGGTTTTTTTTTTTTTTTTTTTTTTCTGGTACAGATGTATCTATGCATTATTATTGTACTTGCCAAACCAAACTATAGGTAAAAATGGTGATTGTGCTGAAGTGCAAATTTCAAGTTTTGAATGTCTTTCCTCTTTTAATCTACACCAGTTTTCAATGTTTCCAGCAAAATATTATATTAAATTTTTGAGATAATAACATCATTAGAAATTTTTCATCATTCTAATGAGTATGAAGATAAAATAAAAATTAAAAATGTTCATGTTGTCAAGTATGTCTGCAAAACAAAAGCCTGTTGAGCTATACTTTATATCAGAAAAAGGTACACCTTATCAACCCAAATTATGTTGAAATCTTGAGGTATTACTTCGCAATGGATGTGGAAGCTATCAATTAAGGCATCACTACACGAATACAACATTAGTACATTTTCCTTTTAAAATCATTCTTTATTATGTGTGTTTGCCATTTGTGTGTATGCTCACACATCTAGTTGTGCACAGAGAGCAGCATACATGTGGAGGTGAAAGCACGATGTTTGCAAATCAGTTCACTTTTTGCGCAATGTGCGGATGCATGGATGGAACTCATGTCCTCTGGCATGAAGGACGCATCCCTTTGTCTGTTAATCTTTCTCTCCAGCCCTAATTTTTTATTAACTAGATTATGTTCTTTGACACTTCATGGCACATATAGCTAAGCTATAAATAGAAGTTATATCCATTTTAACTATATTACCTACTGGAAGCATTTATAATTGTTATACATTTTTATCTATTTTATCTTTCCTTGTGGTTGGCATGATTATCTACAAACTTCTGGATGTATAGAAATGTCAGCAACTACTCCCAAATTAACCCATTGATTCTATAAAATCTGATGAAGTATGGGTGTTTGCTTTTAACTTCACATTTTACTTTGACAATACCAATAGTTTGTGTTATATGAGGCAATTAATTTGTAACATGAAAATAAATTTGAGCAAATTTTATAGTTTTCTTTCATTTTATTCTTTTGAAGAAATGTATAACATACTAGTATATCCTAATTGTGATTGTTTTCCCCAAAACATTATACATGCCTTGGTTATTCCCAGAAAAGTTTTCAGATGGAGTTTTCCCTTTTTTTTCTGTCATTTAACATCTGCAATTTTTCTTTTTGGTGGTCTAATAGGCTCCAAATCTTCTAAAGACACAATAATCCACCCTCAAAGCCATTTCTTCTTTACAAGCCATGCTCGATCTTTCAGACCAAGTGGAAGACCACTTAAGGCAGGGAATCAATCTTGCTTTTCACTGAACTAAGGGCTCAAGTACCAAAACTTATGTTGCCATCCGTAAGCTGTCAATTTGTCACAGGTTGGTTATTTTTTACTCCATTGTGCTGGTTTCAAGACAATCAATGTGCAAAGAGTTATATCCTAGCTTCTGAGTCTGTAATCATAGTGATTTACTATCAGCATGGAAAAAAGTTTACAGTTATTCCTTTCAAGGCCTCACAACATGACCCAAGTTATTAAAATGACTTATCCAAAAGGGAGTGGTCGGTTGTGAGCTCCTTTTAATTCATCGAGGATCTCAAAGCTCCTTAGTTTTAAGTTCTGCCTCGTGAATATCCTAAGCTAACTATGAATTTTACAAAAGGAACTTATTGACATCACCCATTGCTTTTGGCTCAGCATTTCATCTCAGCTTAGGGAAACAGTTTGGGGGAGTCAGTCCATTCCTTTCACCCTAGAGTGTGAGGATGGCACTCAGGTCAGAGAAGCAGCAATCACCCTTACTGCCCGAGCAACCTCTCTGGCTCTGATATTAAAAATAAAATTAGTTGGGGTCCACATTCAGGATGCAATTGATTCATTTTAAAAATTTAATTTTCCTGAGACTTAAGTGGATGCTCATGCTAATAGGCTGACCTCTATTCTGTTCACAATCATGTTGACCTTCTTAAAAGTACACTTTCCCAAGTTAATTTGAAATATTAAATATAAATACTGGCTGTGTCTGAATTCAAGGTCATTATTAAAATCCTTAATCCTCGTTTGTGTTTACCCTTCACTTAAACAATGTTAACAAACTCACGCGAAGTTTATAATTTCCTTGATCTTTACAGAGATTCAGATAGATTCCTGACACGTAAAAATTATATATGTCAGAATCATTCTTAAAATAGTTAAATGTATTAAGCTCTTTGTACAACCAGAAATTTCTCTCCTAGGGGTAAAGACAGAACATTATGTAATAAGATAATGCATGGATCACTAAGATTAAAAGTTATAATTAAAATGAATTTATATTATTATGCTATCACTTTTCTAACTATCTACACATTTCACATGCCATTTTAACAGTTCAAATTTCTGAAGTATATTCATTTAAATAAGTTGGTAATTTTATGATTACTTATTTACTTATTTCCATCAGTGTTTTGTGTGCATGAATGTCTGCGTGAAGGTGTCAGACTTCCTGGAACCAGAATTACAGCTGTTGAGCTGCTATGTGTGTGCTTGGAATTGAACCTAGCACCTCTCTCTAGAAGAACAGTCAATGCTTTTAACAACTGAGTCATCACTACAGACTTTAAAAGACTAATTTTGTCAGTCAGAATTTTATTTAATGCAAAATTTTTGGAAGTACATGTAAACACTGTGACGTTAGTTATCACCTAATGCCCTACAAATAATACAGACAGTGACTTAAAGGGCATTTGGTGTGCTCGCTTAGGCAGCACACACTAAAATTGGAACGATACAGAGAAGATTAGCAATGCCCCTGCTCAAGGAAGACACGCAAATTCGTGCAACGTTCCATATTTTTCTAAGTACAAAACAAACAAACAAAAGCACTTTGTATATTTATTTTCTTTTAAGAAAATACTAATAGTTACAGCTAATATATGCACAGACTAGACCTATGCCTTCTCACAATATGTAGCAGATGTGAAGCTTGATCTTCATGAACAAAGTCCTGAACAATGGAAGCAGGGCCTATCTCAAAACCTGTTGTCTCTAGTTAGGCTGCCTTGTCTAACCTCAGTCGGATAGGAAGCACCTAGACTCCTAGAGACTTGAAGTTGCCGGGTGGCAGGAAAATCCAGGGGGCCTCCTACCCACACCACCCACTCCGAGGAGAGGGAGGGGGTGGAGGAAAGATTGTGAAAAGGGATGACCATGAGCGGGGTGGGAGGGCAGTGAACAAGATGTAAAGTGAATAAGTAAAAAAAATAAAGTTAAATTAAAAAAAAATAACGATTTAATTTCTAGGTTCTAATGGTTGTTCTTTTCAATTGTAAAAGTTCCATATGAAAAAGTTATAAACAGAGATTATAAATATAATCATACTTAGATGGTGATTATTGCAAGATTATTTTTAATACATTTCTAATTCTATACAACAAATAACTTCTAGAATAATGTCCATGAAATGCTATGGAGCACAAGTTATTGCATGTAAATGGATATATTTGAGCATAGTCACATTCTTGTCAGGTACAACTGGCTTCCAAATAACTTAGCAGTCTGCATAATAACATTTCATTCCATAGAGGGAAAATGTGCTTAGGACCTTGCGATAGCAATCAAGGACAATGGGCTGAAAGGAAAGAAACAGAAAAGTATAAATTAAGTTGCAGATTTGATGTCAATAAATCATTTTTATGATTTAGTGCTTAATAAAAATAGCTACATTTTTCTACAGAAATAAAACCGACTTTTTCCTCTTAATAATATATAATAATATTCTCCAAAGGCATGGCAAAATGAAAGAGAAAAATCTTTAAAAGAATTAATCAAAAATGTCATAGAATATGTACACAATATTTATATAACAAAAGTAACTTCCTTGCGCTTTGAAATTTGCCTGCATCATTTATCAGAAAATGATGACTTTTTTACTTTAAACACATCAGTTAAAGTTTAAAACTAGGTTTTGAATGTCTGTGTAAATTTCAGAAGCACACATTTAGATATGGCACTGGTTATTTCTAACAGCATATAGCTCTTCTAAATATAATTGGACTTTGATTGACTAGAAAATTGAAATGGCTCAGTACAGTCAGTTGAAACTTTCATGTAAAAATTAAATGAAGTCCCTTTGTCTTGAACATTCTTCTATTCTAACGCACTAATTTGCCTCTGTTGACAAAGAAATCAATTGAAATCTGTTTTTTCAATAGCATTCATAGTTAATAGCAAATATTTATGGAAAGTACATATATAATATATGTACTACATTATACGCATATTTATATAATAACTAGGTGACATATATCTTAATAAATCTTGTCAATATGGAAACAAAGAGGTAATAACTATGGCATTTTAGTAATTTTATACTGAATTTTCATCCAATCATGTGCATTACTTACATACTATTGCTAATTTTTCATTATAAGAGTATTTTATGCTATAAATAGTACTCTACAAGAAAGCTAGAAAAGACACCTTCCTCATGACACTGGGAATAATGAAGACTGGAATATTCTCTATGCAGACATATGTTCACACAAATACATATACACTTTAGAGGAAAATGTAAGTATGTTTTCTGGATTCTGGTGTTATCATATCATGGTTAAATGATGGCTTCTAGGTCTTGGTAATGCAATGATAAATATAATTATTTTATATACAGAATTAATCAGATGCATAATTAGATAGCATAGTGTACATTATATTTTATAATAAAGGTGTTATAATATTATCCTTGTATATTATAAACATTTATGATGATATGTAAACACTCACACACACACACACATATATATACACATATATATAAAAGATATACTATATCTTCATGATAAAATTAGATGGGAAAATGTGTGCAAATGTCCTTTGCCCCTAGGTTTAATGTACAAATCGACATATATAAATGAGCGTCCATAATAGTAAAATGCTTCTACAAAGCCTTGAAACTCTGTTTCTGTCATCTACCCATGTCTTCCTGCCATTTTTCCTATCAGTCAGTCTTCTTGGTGTTCTCTGAGGCAACAGGCATTCTATTAATTTGGGTATTCTTTATAGTTGTTCCTTCTTTTCCTTTTTTAATTTGGTTACTGGACCTCTCAGATGCCCCACTGGGAAAAGGTTCACTTGTACTTGCTGTGCAAGACAGATGACTTGAGTTCAACACACAGGACCTAAGTAAAGGTAGACAAAGGTATCTATATCAAGAAACACTTCAAACATCATAATGCCAGATGCATAGAACAACTGCAGAGTTATAAACAATCGAGAAAATGTGCCTCCTCCAGTCGATCAGAAACCCTATTGTGCTATATCTGAGAAAAACAAATTAGCTGAAGCAAAAGATAAGAACTGCAAAATAGCAATTGTTGCTGTCTTTTAGAGTGAATATGTATGGACCTAAGATTATGTTTATAAATTTAATGTGATATCACAATTTTTAATAGAAATTACATAAAATAGCAAAATTTCTATATGAACATAAGGCATTAAATGAGGTGACAATTTAATTCTAGAATAACTAAAGCTAAATATAATATCTTTAAAGTTATCAGAAGGAGTCTTTTAGAAATACTATGGCTATACTCTGCATTTTTGACTGTAATTTGAGGTGATAGCATAATGCCCTCAAGCCTTGCATGTTCATTATTCCAGTCGAGTGAAAATACTTCACATATGATAGTTTTGTAGTTCCTGTCACTGTCAATGCAGACAATTGCCAGACAAATACAGTGGCCTCCTAGTTCCCCGAGGCTTGATGCCATAAATATTGTTACAGTAATATGTAATAATTTGATGAACTGCAATGCCATTGTTTTCAGAAGTTATTAAAATCTGACTTCCAATTTCTGAAAGAAGTAGCTTTATTTTCAAGAACAAGGATGGAACACAGTGGACCCCTCTACTTCATATATAAACTGTTCCTTAGAATAACCACAAGTATCAATTTTTGTTAATGTCAACACATCAGAAAGATGTTACAACAGTTATTTTAATGAATTATTTTAAGTAAGAGATTTCCAATTTAGGATCTACTTATTAAGTAGCTAATTTATGAGTACAATGAATAAATAAACCTTACATTATCACAGAAAACGATTTAAAATGGTGCAACTATCACCTCTAGAACTAGTGACCAAATGAAATGGATCTGCCTCATTAGCAATATGTCTGAACACTGAGTCTAAGGAGCAAATATTGTTGTGCTTCTGTGCTTCTGGGAGAGATCAGGTTTCATGGGGCTGAGATCCGTACCTTGATGGATAAGTTACAATTGTTCATAGTATTAATAAAGCTGCTTGGACAAGTGATGGGTATAGTGGTAACTCTGTAGAGAAGCTATGCTACAGAGATGAAGCTTTCTGTAATATGAATAAGAAAGAGGATGGCAGGCACAACACATGAACGAGAGAGGTAAGCCTTCCTTCTGTGGCTTTGTATACTGTCTGGCATACTCTTACACTGGATCAAACATAAGGCTATTAACAGTAAATGTTACAGCAACACTGATGGATATTATGAGGAATATAAGCCTTGAGCAGTAAAGCACCTGCCCCTGGCTCATACCTAGTGTAGAATCTAAAACTGTCAAGCGTGTGCAAGCAGAGAATGGAATGAATGGAGTGTGGTTGCTTGGATGAAATGCCTCCCCTAGGTTGACTATTGAATACTCAGTCCCCAGCTGAAAGGATTAGTTAAATGTTCAGGAGGTATGGCCATCTTGTAATAAATACATTATACTAGAAGTGGCTCTAAGAGTTTTACTATTCAGCTGGGCAGTGGTGGCGCATGCCTTTAATCCCAGCACTTTGCGGGCAGAGGCAGGTGGATTTCTGAGTTCAAAGCCAGCCTGGTCCAGGATAACCAGAGCAATACAGAGAAACCCTGTCTCAAAAAACGAAAGAGTTTCATTATTCTCACTAATTCAATTTTGTTCTCTTTGCTTTCTGTTTTCAGTTTGAGAAATGAGCACTCAAACCATAATCCCACATAAACTGTCTCTCTATAAGTTGCCTTGGCCAAGGTGTTTCATAGTAAAATAACTAATACAAATTGTTACAAGGCTGAGTGATGAAAAGTGATGTTCTGCATGCATAAAATTTGATTCATTCAGGGGAAAATACTTTCTTCTGTAAATATTTTAAATTCAATTGCATACTGTGGTGAATAAAGATAAATACAAAAAACTATACATTTCAAACTTGATTAATAAATATTAAATGTAATAATCACAGATCCTGTTAAGTATAAAGGTAAGGAAGATGTCAACTAGCTTTACTTTTTATTCCAGATTGTATTAAAATATCGTAATATCATCTTATTCATCATAAATATAAGTTAATATAAGTGGTAATAAATGGAATAGTAACAATAATAAATGGAATAAGAAAAGATTTCTTTAAAAACTCTCTAGAAATGAAAATATAATATATAGCCGGGCAGTGGTGGTGCACGCTTTTAATCCCAGCACTTGGGAGGCAGAGGCAGGAGATTTCTGAGTTCGAGGCCAGCCTGGTCTACAGAGTGAGTTCCAGGACAGCCAGGGATATACAGAGAAACCCTGTCTCGAAAACCCTCCCCCCAAAAAAATAGAATGTACAAAACATGAATCAAATAAATATCATCATTGCCTTCTATGTCTGAAGTCTGTGTATTTAAACATTGGTTTTTTTAAAGCAGCAGTTATAGAGATAATATGAAAATATGCATGTTTATATTATTATGATAAATTCCATCTAATTTTTATGTATGAGAAATTAACTTTTTGTAGTATCTAATATTATTAAATGTCAATTTAATATTCAAAAAAGTCTTATTATACATTATTTTTTCATGAGTGATATTATGCCACCTCACTCATCTCACTTAATTACCTCCTTCATTTACTGAGTTTTCTTTCTATTTCTAAGACAAATTAATTACTCAGATTTTTTCATGGACCTGCATTAAAACACAGAAGCTCTTTTTTATTATTCTCTCTTTCTGAGTGGTATATAATCAGCTTAAATCCTATGATCTTGACTTAACATAGAAGAGTCATACCAAGTGCATTATAACCTTCGAGCAGTCAAAAGTTAACAGCCTCATAAACATGTCACCCTGACAGAAGAGCTATGCAGTTGTAAATTTTAAATGAACGGTCACCAATCATAAGTTTCCTCCTTTTAATGGCAAAATTACTTTTTTATTATTACCATAATCTTATCTAACATTAATAGAGATGCCAACTTGCATTATGATGTATATAGTGATATATTTTAAGGACATATATCTAAAATGAAGTGTTATATAGAAGTGATTATAGACTATAATATAATATTCACTCACACTTGATATATGTAAGGGTACTACCTGAAAGATTTGCATATTCAGACTTATAATATTATTATGTCACTACAAATAGGAAGGCATTACATTTCCTTGGTGTAGGTAATGATGTCTAATATGATTAAAATGTGGCTATAGTTTGTTTAAAGGCATATGGTGTTGCAGGGTATTTAATCACGCTGTGAATCCCAAGATAGTGAATTTTACTGAAAAACAAAAACAAAAACAAGAAACAAACAAAACAAAACAGCAACAACAACTTTTTTGGTATGGGTCATCCCTAACATACCTTTTTTTCAAGACCTTTATGTTTATTGTAAGCATGTATCTGAGTTGAGTCTGAGTTGAAGGGTATTTAAGACAGCATGGAGAAGGAGAAAGAACCTTTACCTTCTGGAACTTTGGTGGAGTAGGGAGATCATCAGGGTGCTTTGTCTACCTCTCTGATCCCGCAGGTTTTCACCCCAGCATCTGGCTCCTGAGCTTTCTTTTGAATAATCAAACAGATTGGATTTTTGTGTTTTTTAAAATGATGATAAGGCTTCAATTTCAAAATTACTTTGTTTTTGCTTTGGTTACTTCTTATTCTTTAAAATAGGACTGGGGGTGGTAATGTCACAAATATTTTATCTGTTTACTTGTTTACCTATACTGAAGATCACTCATTTTTATGATTGTGTCAACAAAAAAAATTAAAATAAAGTTATTGAAATGGACTATGATGAATAACTTTTAGGAGAGTTAATGATAATAAAATAATATTTTACTGATAACTTGCAAAAATAAATTTTTGGATCGTTTGAAATAATCTAACTATATCATAACCTCAACATTTGATCTTGAAGCATAGAATAGTCATGTTTCATACAGATACTCATAAATGGACAGGTAGAGACCTAAACTTAAATTTCTTCTTACTTTTCATATCTATTTTTGAAGTCCTAAGTCAAATCATTAAATCTTAGGACTACAAGAATTATTAAGGACTACTAACATTCAACTTCTTAGTTTTATTAATGACAATGATGCAGATTTTAAAGAATGTGAAGAGACAGTAAAGCCCAGAGCTCAGTGACTGAGAGGTGTAAAATGTCCTCATCAAACATTAAAAGGAGAACTATGGGTGGAGTTCATCCTGTGGTGGTTTGAATATACTTGGCCCTGGAAATAGGAGGTGTGAGCTATTGAAGGAGATGTGGCCTGGCTGCAGGAGGTGTGTCTCTGAGGCTTTGAGGTAGTATATCTGCTCAAGCCCAGTATGAGACAGAGGGGTCTTCTTGTTGTCTTCAGAACAATATGTAGAACTCTCAGCTCCTCCAGTGCCATGCCTGACTGCATATTGCCATGATTCCCACCATTAAGATAATGGACTGAACTTCTGAACCTGTAAGACAGCCCCAATTAAATGTTGCCCTACATAAGAGTTACCTTGGTTATGGTATCTCTTCAGGGCAATGGACACCATAACTAAGATACATTGTAACCCTCCCCTTCCCCAGGAACAAGGGCTCTTACACAATGATTGAGGTCCACTGTCTGCTCTGTTTCTAAATACAAACATTGACAGATTTGTTTTGAATTTCATGTCAATGAAGATAACTAAATGTTTTCTCCTGAATTTCTTTTACCACACCAAATCTGGCTAAGCATGTCATTAATGAAAATTCATCTCACAGAAGGTGACTCTGCTGCCCTTTTAAATAAAGCACTTGAAAGAAAATATCTTGCACTTGGATAAAAATAATTGTTAACAAATTCTAATTAAAATGAGGTTGGTAAATTTTTATAATTAGTGTCTTTTTCAGTGTTTCATCTAGTTATACTTCCATTTAACTATATTTCTCTGTTTTTTTACATAATACTGTGGTAACACACTGCCAGTTAACATATTTCATTTAGTAAAAATAAAATAAATTTAGGATATAGTAGCTTTTAAAAGATCCAAAGAGTAAACACATATTTTTAAAATCTGTTATAGAATAGTTTGAAAAAATAATATTGACAAGTACAATTTCATTAATGTAACAAAGAATTAAGTAAATAATAAACTCAAAAACAACTTGAAAAAAACAGGGATAACAAATTACTAGAAGATGTTATACAAGCTAAAATAACTATAAATGTAATATAGACACATATGTATAAAATTACAATTGAACTAAAAAAGAAAAAGTCAAAACAATAACATCAGACAATATACTATTTGCATACCTAAAATCACAATAGAATAATAAATTACCAAGAATAAATATATAAATAAATAAATAAATAAATAAATAACGTATCAGGAAAGTACTAGAGAAGACATAACAAGTAGTCATGTTGGTTTAAAACACAACTTCACAGATTTCATTACCGTTTTAATCACAAACTCATTCTGTTTACTGAAGACTTGACACATAGCAATGTGAAAAAACAAATCTACCAAGAGGTGAAGATTTTCAATACACTAGTTAGTAAAACTTAAAGATTAAATAATAAAATGAAATTATTGAAACAGTAAACATTAATACCATAATTACAAACCTACCCTAAAAGACTCACATAATCAATATTAGAAAAGCTGCAAAAAAGTCTTATGCTCAAGAATTCACAAAACTGTTAGAAGTATTGAAGATCTTTGATCTATGAAGCAAAACCCATCAAATATTAAGAACTGAAATATTTTAGCATAAATTATCTACAATAGTATACAACATCTTGATGTCATCTGATTTACATAATATCTTCATGATATATATCACATATGTAGCACGCACACACAAAAACACATGAGTACATGCACACATGCACATATATAATGTATATGTATACGTACATATATACATATATATGATAATGGAGAATATAAACAAATTATGTATAATCAGTCTTGACATATATACTATAAAACAAATAGCTCACTTTAATAATAAATATTCCCAACACTTGCATTACTTGGTGATACAGAACAGGGAATTGCCCCCCCAGCCTAAACTAATAAAACAAATAAACAAAAACCTGAGGCTATTGAAGCATTGCCACATGATATAATTCTCTTCCCTATTTTAAAACTTAGACATTTTTACCAATTTTCACTGAACATCCTATACATTTAACCATTTTACTGTATGTGCTCTCAAGTGGTGGACTTAATTTGTTCCATTTACTATATGCAACATTAAATAACTGGTACCAACTACATTTTAAGATGTAGAATGAGAGCACTCTGTATACTGGCCTTATTCATCTTCCTATCTCCAGGAAGATAATGGAGAGACACCCAAGTAGATGCTATGTCCTCTGAATATTTGTATCACAAGTGAAGAAGGTCAAAAGTAGAAAACATCAGTCTTCAAAATGGAGCTCTTTTTACATAAGAATAGCCTTTGCATTAGAAACTGATGTTTTTATTAATGCAAACAGAAAAATACAAATGTATTCTCTGGAGAGCCAAAAGATACTCTTTCAAGTCCATTCATATTCCCAACGTCTTTGAAGCTTGTTCCCAATCATATCTTTTACTTTCTCTGCTAATAAGAATGTGAGTCTCAATGAATAGTGTTATAAAATAATTTGTATATAGTATTGGTATTATACCTCAATACATTTGAAGTTATTATATTAAAGAGAAAAATATTTATAAATTAATGTTATGTATATACAGATTATATTATAGTATTAAGGATTTGAGTATGTGGGGTCAAAATTAAGTATTCATATAACTAATGTAGAGTAATACATTCAATTTTGGCTAAAATTAAGTATCACAAAATACAGTTTAAACTCTGTCATTTTTTATGTTTGTATTGTCCTCAGAGATGTCTTGATCACTGGTATCTACAGAAATAGATGTGGCTATAGAGGTTGCTTCCAAAGTTTATCTGTGCATATGGAATGCTGCAGAGTAGTAGCAGTAGAGGAATACTGACCCTACAAGCCAGCATAGTTACATTGTGGTTTACAAAGTAGCTTCAATAGAAAATGGGGAGAGACCAAGTACAGTCGCAGAAGCAAACACTTAAGGTATGCTTAAATTGCAAGTTGTAAGTGTTGGGGAATGAGTGGGCAGAGAGGTGGAAGTGGGTGGGAGGATGGGGGCATAACCTCATAGAAGCAAGAGGAGGGGGATAGGATCTGGGGTTTCCCGGGGGAAATCAGCAACTGGTAACATTTGAAATGTAAATAAATAAAATATCCAATAAAAATGTTGATGGGTAATAAATTATTCAACGTTTATGACCTCCAAATAACAGTATTTTTCTCCTAATTGGTAAACAAGAGAATATGTCTTATTACAACTCTGTGCTTTTGAGTCAGGAACACATTTAGAAAAAGGCTATGTTAAGTTCCAGTCATGCCGAGAATTAAGTGAAGGATGAGTGTTTTTGGAATTAGATCACAGCTGGATGCTGTCTAGTTCTGGTAGCTCCTAATTCACTGTATTGCAGAGGTTGGTTCCTCCATGACTCCTGGCCAAAGTCTAGCTGTTCTTATAGTCTTAATACCTATAAATAGGACATCTTGCAATGCTTCTTCCTGAGCCAGTAAGAACTACATCCGAGAGTAAGAATGAAGATTTTCATGCCCGTTTTTCTGAAAGGTCCTATTTCTCATTACTAAATAAATGCCACTAGAAAACAACTATCTTGAATCATAGAATAATTTCCTAGCTCATCTGTATCTTCTCTGCCAATCATTCTACTGTTATTTCCAAATTTAAAAACTGGGGGAAAAAAAAAACTGACGAAAAGCATGCCAAATGTGAAAAAGGAGAGGAGATCCAGGATGCCTGGAGAAACATGTAAACTCTGTTTTAATATAAAGGCTTATGTACAATATTACGCTCAATGTTGTATAATACTCACACTTTACAGATGCTCTTACAATATAAAGAGAGGACAAATTATATACTTTCATTCATGTCTCAGAAATCATGAATTTAGGGAACTATATCATGATTTGATTTCAGTTTACTTTGTCACTTCAAGCTCTAACACATATAAAAGTTCATTGCCTACAAAACTTTCAGAGGAAATATAGGGTTGGCATCAAAGATGGAGTCATAATGGCCTCTCAAATTGTATTATGGCAATGTAAATAGACATTATGCAAAACAGCTGCTGCCCTTGTACAACAGCTGCCTTATATAATTAAATAAGTCAGCTGCTTCAGTGAACAGAACAAGGGATCACATAACAATCCTACTCCCTATAAAAACAAAACAAAACAAAAACAAAAAGAGCTAGCATAGATACTATAATATATCCTAATATTCAGGTATAAAATTCTAGATAGGGGTGGTGATATTGCTCAACAATAAGAACCATGTGCTGATATTCTAGAGGACCCAAGTTTGTTTTTTTTCTTAGTACCAATGCTAGGTATATAAAAATCTCTTGACACTCCATCATGGGGAAAGCAACACTTTTCTGGCCTCTATAGGTTCGTCATTGTTGCACAAATCTCTGCCATCACACACACACATGCATACACACACACACACACATTCAATAAGTAAAAAGTAAGTTATAATAAAATAATATACATCCCAGTCTCCATGCTCCATTTTCCAACATCTCCATGCTCCATTTTCCAACCTCTCTGTTGAGACATGCGGTATGTCTTTCACCAAAGTCTAGAAAGGTGATTCTGTCTGATCCTCCTATCCATGCAAATACCACAACCCTATAAAAATAGTCCAGCTAGCAAATCTAATGTTCCAACCTAGTCTGACCATGACTCTGTGCTTTCTAACCACTCCTAAGAATTCTCTGAGCAGCCTCTCAGCTTTTGGATTTGGTATTTGAAGGATATCACTAATCTGGCTTGGATACAGGGCCATTTTCCCCCTTTAAGTTAACAATAAAGGTAATTCACTCTTGAATTCAGAAGTTGGAACTAATATTCTGGAGGATAAGGTGTCTGCAGCAGTTCATCAGTGGGCCATCTACAATCTACTTCAGTTTCTGTGGGTAAGAGGAGATCATCTACATGCTGCTAAAATATTGTCTCAGGAAATCTCAAGAGATTGGCACTTACAGGCCCATAAACACAGTTAGTAATTTCTTAAATCCTGGGGTACCCAACTCAATGTAAGCTGTCTATTATATTCTCCAAGTGGAACTGTCTCTTGGAAAGCAAAGATAGGTTGATTTCCTCTGATGGAAAATTATCTTTCAAGTTCAAGATTTCTCCAGATGATGCTCACTCATCAGGGTATATTGGTTTGAGACCGTAGAATAATTCTAGATCCCCTTGTTTATCCATTTTAGATCCTGGACCCTCCTATCATCATGGATTCCAGGTTTTTTGATAAGCAAGAGGAATATGTTACAAGGTAATTAGCAGGGGGTAAAATGCCTAACTCCCTGAGTTGGAACATGTGCATGAAAATATCTTTCTTTGCTTGAAGAGCCATGAAGTATTGTTTGACCCAAAAATGTGTAGCTGAATTTGTTAACTGAACAACTTCAGTTTATGGATGTTAAGTTAGCCTGAGGGGCTTGAGATCTTCCAACATTCCATGGAATCTCTGCTACAGGTCTGAGAAATAGTCTCATTGTTTTCTTAGGATGGAGATAATTTCTCCTATTAGGAAGAAAGCAAGATAATATAATTTGATGAGGTGACTCCAGGTATAATGCTGCATTCTTATTGTCGGTCAGAAAAGGAGGTGGATGATTTGAGTTTAGGCAAAAGATCTCATGCTACTATACGTTAGGGGCCATCAGGCATAACCTAAAAATAGTGAATTAGAATTCCTTTTTCCAAGATCAATGAAGTAGGCAGTAATCCAGAAGAGGAAGTTTTATTCTTTCACTTCCTGAACTGCAGTCTTTTGCTCAGTCAGCTGGCTGGCCTAGTCTTCACTAAAATGCCAATTAATTTACTCCCTACTGTTTTCCTTTCTTTCTATTTGGAAACATTTTATTTTTCCAATGTCATTTTTCTCATTAAAATGGGCACATATATTTTCTTTAGTGGTGGGTTCCTGATCTATTGGCTACTTCTCACTTTTCACATAGGAATGGTATATTTTAGGAGTTCTCTCACAGGGCAACGAATACTCAACCTTTTTATCCTTTGACAACTCATAGAATCTAAATTGTTAATTACTTGATGAATCACTTCCAGTAACTAAGATCTATTCATACATCCACAACCTTCTAATCTGTGTATTCTTTTTTCTAAGATCTGGGTGAATTGGGTCATAAATGCAACATTAACTTCCCATGCATTATCTGGTGCCTCTGAATTTCTGGGTATATAAGTATGATCTGCCTACAATAGACATTCCAGAAATACGGCAAGGTGCTCAGAGTTTCCTTGCATGAGCTTGCTTATATTTGACAAATTTGTGGGCTTCTGAACTGTTCAGGGTCTAGGATGAAAAACCCAGTGGTAGATTCAACACCCCCATAACTTTACTGGTGTTGGAATTCAGCTAGAGGGGGAATATATTCTCAATTTGAAAGATTTCAAATCCATGTTATTTGTCCCTCTACTGTAAATAGGGTAGGTGGCCAGTATCTATGGGGAATTATCCTAGTAGGGTAAATTGATTTGTAGCAGAATTTAGCATAGTTTCATTTTCTTGATTCCATCTCACAATTTCAATTACAATACAGACTGACAAAAAAAGACAACCAATGACAAATACACAAAACCAATCTGGTGGTCACCACAGCTTCCAGATACAGAACAGAAAGTTCTATGCCATCTCAGATATACTAAGCATGAATACTTTCAGTATCTCCTTATACCAAATAAATGTACCTGATGTAGAGATAAATTTAAAATCAGCTCCAGAGATCAGGACCTGGTGATTTGCAAAGAGAATTTAGGTGGCAGCAATAGAGGTACTGGGACTTCTGCAACACTGAGAGTGTTTTGACACCCAGAAACTTTGAATGTCTCAGGTTGAGCACCCCCCAGAAAAGCTCTAAAGTCAAGAGCAGCCCACTTAGAAGCCCAAAGCTCTACCTAATTGGGGTCCCTTCAGATATGTCACTAGGACCTCAAAATGTCACAGGGCAAAGAATGCAAAGACTACTCTGCAAAACCAGAGCTTACATTTTAGAGTCTTTATTAAGTCATCCTATAATTGCTTGGAGATAGACAGTTGTGATAGAGAAGCTCTGATTTATCTCTGCAGGAAAATTTTAAAAGCAAAAGAACTCACAACCTGTTTAGCAGTTGCTGGGAGAAGTAAAACAAGCAAGCAATTTAACAGAAGCAAAACGACTGCTTCAGAATAATAAATAATTCAATATCCTCCAAAAGACCCAACAACCAGCTGAGTCAGATGCAGATATTAGCACCCAACCAATGGACAAAAGCTGGTGACCCCTTTGGTTGAACTAGGGAAAAGCTGGAAGAAACTGAGGAGGAGGGCAACCCAATAGGAAAACCAGCAGTCTCAATTAACCTGGACCCCAAGATCTCTCAAATATTGACCAACCAGACAGCATATACCAGCTGATATGAGGCCCTCAGCATATATACAACAAAGGACTGCCAGGTCTGTCGTCAGTCAGAGAAGATGCATCTAACCTTCAAGAGACTTGAGGCCCCAAGGAGTGGTGAGGTCTGGTGGGATGGGGTGAGGGTAGGGGACATCTCCCTGGAGCCAGGGGCAGGGGCGTGAAGAGGGCAGAAGGTATGGGATGTGGACAGTCAGAGGGTGGACCAGGATGAGGATAAAGTCTGGACTGCAAAAAAAAAAATTAAAGAATAAATAAAAGAAAGAAAGAAAAACAAAAGTCCAGCAAAGTTGTATACTGTGGAATAAAAAAATGTTACAAGAATATGCTCCACTATATTACTTGTGACTCATTTAATAAATCCTTATTCTTCATTGACCATCAAAAAAAATCAATTTACATTTTCTTGTGACCATGCATTACATATGGTCTCCATTTAATCCATTTAATGTAGTTTACGCTGGAAGGTCTGTAGGTAACATAAATAAGGAGAGAAGATAGGAACAAAAGAAGCTCTTCAGTGCAAAATACATTTTTACATGTAACTAACACAATTGTCTAAACATGAACTAAACAAAAGTCAACATGAGTCCACAGAAGATATTGGGGAAAGCCCACATGACCTCAACACTAAACAAAACATTTCAGGGAAATAAGGAATGCTGAGAGTAGGAAAAATGGTCTTCCCCAGGGAAAAGCACACCTTTCTGGTATTCCATACCAAATAGTCATTTCTGTAAATAGACATACACATAACATTATACAAACTAAAAAGTTCATATAAATGTATAAATGTTGTTATATGAATGTAGCAACAGCCAGGCAGTGATGGTACATGCTTTTAATCCCAGCAGTTGGAAGACAGAGGCAGGTGATTTCTGACTTTGAGGCCAGCCTGGTCTACAGAGTGAGTTCCAGGACTACCAGGGCTACACAGAAAAACCTTGTCTTGAAAACACTTGCCCACCAAAAAAAAAAAAAAAGAACTCAATAAAAAGTGTAGGTGGTAGGTAACAGTTTGGAGGGGAGGGAAAGAGCAGGGAGAAACTATACTATCATCTCGATATTAAAAGAAATAAAAATTGCACAATATCTTATTGCTTTTTTGCATACCTCAGCTAGCAAATATAAATGAATAATTCCAAATTTTCCTCTAAACTGAAGTTAAAATTACTTATAAAAGAAAATGAAGTCATGCTATAGTTCTGAAGTATTTTATTCCTAGCGTTTCTGTGTTTATGATTGCAATCAAAATAATTAAAACTATTTAAGTGAATTTAACGACATTTTGATATCATAGTAAACAACTGATTAGAAGAATACAAAGATAACATTTTTATTGTCAAAACATAACCTTAGGATTCACTTATAACTATAACCAAGGAGAATTTAGGTTCCTAACTATGTTATAATGGCCAATATTTATTGACATTTTCAGAATTTAAATGTTATTGTGCATGTAAAATAAAGTAATTAAAAATCATGATTGGAAGTCTATATTTAATCTAATTTACATTTATTAAGACAGAATTGTAATTTATTCCTATCAAGGGCTAAGTTCTATTAAGTAGGATGGGATTTCTGCAAGTGGATGACATGAGTCTTCTCACTGAATCCTAAAAACAGCTCTAGGCGAAACATTCTTTCTTACACCTAACATTTCCTGTGAACAAACACATGCATATCCTCAAAGATGTCAACCTGCACGTTTCTCTCAGATGGTATGAAACCACAACAAAGAAGATAAGAAAAACATGTGTTGTTACAGGCTCACCATTAAGGGGCTAATTGTGTAAATACAATTAATCAGGTCACTGCTCTTACAAAAAGCACCTCACAGAAAAATAGAAAGATAGGGAAAATGAAAATCCAGATAAGTATCACTTAGCAGAACTTCATCGTGTCCAAATACTAATAAATACACAAATATTAATATCTTCATAACAAGTAAATCTTTCATAACAAGTAAAATTTCAAGATCCTCCCCACATCAGCCATTGGTACCAATTTTATGATTTTTCAGTCTTGGATGCTCCACCCCAAGCATACAGCAACCCTCTTCAAACTTCATATTCTTGGTGAATGATCCACAAATGACCTTGCTTTGGTATTGACATCGTTGAGTCCCCTTCTATGTGTACTGTGTCTAATCTTATATTTTTCAAAACCTACTTTAATAAGTTTACTTTAACCTTCCTTCTAGCCCATCATTCAACAGAGTTAATGGAAAGGAAAAGTTAATAGGGCCAAAGAGGATGTGGCCCTGGTTAGAAATACTTCTTAGGGTGATTCCAATCTTTGTTGTCAGGATATCAGCAGTTCAGTTCACACAAATCAGCAGTGGTAGCTTCATCCACTGGTAAACATCATTCACAAATCAGCAATGGCAGTTTGAGCCAGAAGAAACTTCAAGGCTCTGCCAATCAGCCCAACTATAAAGAAGTGGCAAAAGGCCAACAGAACAGACAGCAGAAGTTACTTTAGGCATTTCTCTCTACAAAGTCATGACTAATAATGATTAGCAAAGAGTGGCAAGGAGAACCAATACTACACAGCATCGTCCACTGTCTATTGGGTTATATTTATAACCTTTCCAAACATCATGTGTTCTCTCAACCATCTGATCTGACAAAACACATGCCCCTTTGCCAGGCTGTTTCCGGAAAAATACTACAGATCTATTCTCAACAAAACATCCTCCCACATGTCTACTTGAGCAAAAATATCCTCTCATAAGATAGTTTCCAGAGAAAATATCACATAACAAAAGTGATTCTCCAAAGAGACCAGAAATTTCCATTTCAACTCTGTCCCTGACAGTATGAGATTTTATTAAGCTTTCTTTTATGAATGATAAAAACTTTGAAACAACTATTATAAGCATTAAATTTAATATAAGCTAAATATTAATATATCACTAAATATATGTGAACTGTGAAGGCCAAACTCAATGATTTTTGTATACCTATAAGAACAATTCTATAGTGTGCTAGAAGAAACCTGGACAACAGAATATAGTTTGCCTCACACAGATCCATATATTCACTTACTATTCTGAATTTTTACCAGTCATAAATTGTTGATAGTTCCAACAGAGAATTTAAAGACAAAAATCCTCTCTATACTTTTATGACAAAATTACTAACAATGTTTTTTCAGTAATTTTATCATTTGTTTATATCTCTTCTTAATTATATCATTGAGATTTTTATATTCAGATGACAGACCATACAAAGCTGTCATATATCTGCCTGAATGAACCTCAGTTTAAATATCTCAACCATGTTCTAGGGTAATTATATGAGAATCCTACCAACTCATGAATAACTATTTAGGTAAAATCGCCTTCAAAGAGTGAAGTAACTATATCACAGCAGCACAAAGTTTATTGTATCTTGTTTTAGACATGTTTGGTTGCTGATTTATGGAGGCCTGTTCTTTTCTAAAGAACGTCAAGGGGAGTGAATCTGGAGAGAGGAGAGAGAACTGTGGTCCAGATGAATTATATGAGAGAAGAATCAAATTTATTTTTTATTTTTATTAGATATTATCTTAAAGCTTGAGTTCAACAACAAAAGAAACAATAGAAAGCATACAAACTCATGGAAACTGAAAAACTCTCTATTCAAGGACCACAGGTCAAAGAAGAAATAAAGAATGAAATAAAAGACTTTCTAGAATTCAATGAAAGTTAATTCACAGCATACCCAAACTTATGAAACAAAGATGCAAAATGAAAGCAGTGCTAAGAGGAAAGTTCATATCACTAAGATCTGAGAGAGAGAGAGAGAAAGAGATTTTACACTAGCAACTTAAAGCACACCTGAAAGTCCTAGAACAAAAACAAATAAACACATTCAAGAGAATGGACAGAAGAAATAGTCAAACTGAGTGATAAAATCAATGAAATAGAAACAAAAAAGAACAATACAAACAAACAGTAAAACAGAGTTGTTGGGGTTTTTTTGTTTTTGTTTTTGTTTTTTAGAACCAACAAGCTATCCACTCCTTTATCCAAACTATAGACAGACAGACAGAATATCGAAATCAGCAAAGTCACAAACAGAAAGGGGAAAATAAGAGGTGCCCAGGAAATCCAGAGAATAGAAAAGGGCAAACTTTAAAAATGCAGACTGGCTTCCTCCTGCAGCAGATGAAAGAAGGTTCAGAGACAGTCAGATATGCAGAAAGAGATTAAACTGGGGGTTCCAAACAAAATGAAGGCCAGATGGCTTTAAGACAGAATTCTAGAAGACTTTTAAAGTAAAGTTAGACCAATACTCCTCAAATTATTTAGCAAATAGAAATAGAAGAAATATTGCTAAATTTCTTTAATGAGGCTACAATTACCATGAAACCCAAATCACCTAAATATCCAATGAAGCAAGAGAAACACAGATCATTTTCATTTACAAACTTTGGTGTAAAAATAATCAATAAATACTTGCAAACTGAATCCCAGAAAATATCGAAAGGATTATCTACCATGATCAAGTAAGCATTCATCCCAGAGATTCAATGAAGTTCAATATACAAGAATCATTAAATTTAATCTACCATATAAACAAACTGAAAGACAAATATCAATAGATCAACACATTAGACAATAAAATGCCAAAAATTCAATACTTCTTTATAAAGGACCTGGAAAGGTTCTGAACACTAAGAATGTAAATAAACAGAGAAAAGTAATATTACAGTAAACCTATAGCCAATATCATATTAAATGGATATTTAATTAAATCACATTAAATGGAGTACCTCAAAGCAATAATACTACAACCCAGAACAAGACCAGGTTATTCACTCTATATACCTAGTCAATACACTATTTGAAGTTTTAGGCTACAGCAATGAGACATTAGAAGGGGATAAAAATAGGAAAGTAAGAAGCCAAGAATTCTTATTATAGATGATACGGTAATAAACATAAGTGACCCTAAAAGTTTCACTAGTGACCCCCTACATCTGATAAACACCTTCAATATCCTGCCTGTTTACAAATAACAAATGCATTGAGAAAGAAATCAGGAAAGAGTATTATTCTCCATAGCTTTAAATATTATGAAATATTATATGGTCAACAATTAAGTAAAAGACTTGTAATTCAAATATTTCAAGTCTCTGAAGAAAACAATTAAAGAAAATATCAGAAAGTGGAAAGATCTCTAACACTCAAGGATCAGTAGGATTAACATAGTAAAAACAGTAATTCTACTATTAGCAATCTATAGATTCAACACTATCCCCATCAAATTCCCAACTTAATTCTTTACAAATATTCAAAGAAAAAGTTTCCACTTCATATGGAAATAAAAAAAACCCAAAAAAACAAAAACAGGAAAGCTAAAACAATCTTGAGCAATAAAAGAACTGTATGGTATGGTATCACCATCCCTGTTATAATGTATGACTATTAAATTATAGTAATGAAAATCACATGATTTGGGCATTTTAAAAGATACTGATGAATAGAATCAAACTGAAAAACAAACATAATTCCAAATACATATAGACACCTTTTTTTAAAATCAGGAAGCTATAAATATACATTTGATAAAAGACTGCATCTTGAACAAATGATGATGTTTGCATGTAGAAATAATGATCTGTATTTATCAAACTACTCAAAACTCAAGTCTAAATGGATCAAAGACAGACGCACTGAACCAGATAGAAAAGAAAGTGAAGGAATAGCCTTGAACACATTGACACAGGAGATGACTTGCTGAACATGGCACTGCTAGTGCAAGCCATAAGATTAACAAATAATGACTGAGACCTCATGAAAATGAAAAGCTTCTGTAAGGGGAAAAATACTATCATCACATGGGCAAATTGGAAAAATACAAAATGGAAAAAGATTTTTTTATGCCTACTCAACATTTGACATAGAGATAATATCCAAAATATATAAAGAATTTAAGAAAAACTAGATTCGAAAAAAAAAACCATCAAAAAATCTAGTTAAAAAAATATGTTACAGATCTAAACATTGATTTCTCCACAAAAGAATCTTAAATGGCTGAGAATCCCTGGAGTAATGTTCAACATCCTAAACAACTTTGAGATTCTGTGCTCCACCTGCTAATAGCTAGAATCTATTACACATATGATATCTAATGCTGGTGAGGATATCCAGCAAAGGAGACACTTTTCCATTGTTGGTGGGAGTGAAAATCTACATACCCTACATCCCCTCTATAGAAACCAAAGTGGTGATTCTTCAGAAAATTGACAATCAACCCACCTCAAGACCCACTGTAGCACTTTTGAGCATATACCCAAAGGATATTTATTCCAATCACAGAGATACTTGCTTAGACATGTGATATAGAAACAATCTAAATATTCCTCAACCTAAGAATGAATAAAGACTATGTACTGGCCAGGCAGTGGTGGCACACTCCTTTAATCCCAGCAGAGGCAGGCAGATTTCTGAGTTTCAGGCCATCTGGTCTACAAAATGAGTTCCAGAACAGTCAGGGCTACACAGAGAAACTATTTCTCAAAAAACAAACAAACAAACAAACAAACAAAAAACAAAACAAAAAAGAAAGAAAGAAAAAGAAAAAAGAGCATGTAAATTTACACAGTGTATTATTGATCAGCTATTAAAAAAATGACATTATGGAATTTATAAGGAAGTGAATAGATCTAGAAATAACTTCCTAAGTGAGATAAGCTGGACCATGAGAAATATGGTGTATATTCACTTATAAGTGGATATCTGTCATTAGGTAAATGATAACCAATCTATAATTGATATATCTGGAGAGGTTAGGTAAAGAAAAGGGCTCTAAGGAGGAATGCATGGATTTCTCTGTGAGGGGTAACATCAATAGATTTAAGGCTACTATGCATTGGTGGGAAAAGTACCAGAAGGACTCAGTTAGGTTGGGGAATTGGGGGAAATGGGATGGAGATAAAAAGTGCAAGCAGAGGTGACTAGAATTGGGTGGCATTCTCTTTGGTGTAGGAAGATACTCTGATGGCTTCTGAAATATCAAGCAGCCACCAACCCAGAAACAAAACCTGTGCCATACAAGGTCTCCTGACTGTCCAATATGCTAGGATAATGACAACCAAGAACTTGGGGGAATAGTCAGCCATTGTCTGATATGACTTAAGACCCTTTTAAGTCCATGAGAAGAGACCATATCTGATACTGCTTGGGAAACTAAGAATCAGATAGTGAAGAGACAGATATCCAAATTCCTAGAGTAAAACTAAACACTGTTAATCTAAAAAAATTCAATAAAATGATTCTTGATTATATTCTGCTATACACATCCTTTATTATCCAATCATTATCAGAGAGGATTCCTCTGGCAACGAATGGAAACAAAACCTGGAACCCACAGCCAGACATTGTGCAGAAAGCAAATTTAAATTACAGGTCTCGTAGCTCAGAGAAATAAATAAATAAATAAATAAATAAATAAATAATATTGTTTGTTGTTTATGTTACCTTGGCAAAAGGCTAGTAGATCTTGTGAGTGCTAATATTTTTAGAGTTTATGAGCCTTGTGAGCCTCTGTCCTCACACTATGAGAGATATTTCAATCCAGATGGAATAATTACACAACTAAATTTATAATCACACAAGAAAACTTGTTTTTGTCCAGGTATAACTATACTTATTGATTAACCTGTTCCTATGACTTCCTCATACATGAGTCTTTAAATTTACCAATAGCATACATTTGATTAGTGTGATTATATGAAACCTACCAGAACAAGATTAATAAGAAAAATAAAAAATTATGTATTTTAATAAATAGCAATTTAATAATTCTTATTATGTGGACTTTTTTGTTACATATTTCGTTATGTACTCACAAATTGTGTAGTGTCTTTTTTATGACTTCAAATTTCATAAAAACAAAATCAAGTAAATAAGCTCCTAAGGTATATTTGCAGTTATTAAAAATTAAATTGTCTCATTGAAGAGTGAAATTTTAGTATGACTAGTTTTTAAAATCTTTTTGTGATTATAGTATAATTACATTTCTCCCTTCTCTTTATATATCATATATCACATATCATGTATTACATATCAGATATCACATAATCACATATCATATATTAACTATATATTATATATTACTATATATAAGTATATATAATTATATACGCATATATACTCATAACTATAACCAATTGACTATCTGTAATATTACTTTCTGAATATTTTGCAGGGACAACTATATGGTATTGGACAACCAATTGATGTGCTCTCTATAATGTGTACATAAATATTATGAGTTAAACCATGCTTTAGACTATATTTTTATACATAGATGCTACTAAAATAGCAGGATTCCTTAGAAAATAAGTACTTAGTTAATTCAAAACATACCTCAAAGAAAGTAATGGAAGGGGTAAAGGTCAGTATTTGAGTCATTATTTTTATTTTCATGAATTACAGAAGGACATGCCATAAAATTAAATTACAATATATTATAATGGAAGATCATAGTATATATTACATTATGCCCAGCCTTTTGACAAATTGTACTTAAACAAAACATTCATCACAGCGTATGACCTGAAATGATACCAATAACCTTGTTAAAATCTTGCATTAAAATACACTTATTTTTCTTTCCTTTGACTTTCCTCATTTTTTATTTTGTACGATATGGAAAACTATGACCATTTGATAAGTTATCATTTGGCATATGACTCACATTCTCACATGTTGGCAGATTCCATTAGACAATGTGAAATATCATACTTTCCTATCACTGTTCTTCTGATCAGAAATATTTTGGGATCCAATAAGCTGTCAAATTTCCAGAGGCAGAGGAATTTCCAAAACTATGATTTTCTTTGAAAGCTCAAATTCTTTTGTTGACAGCAAATACTTTCAGTTGTTTATCTTGGCATGACAGACTTATATTTCTCATTGTCAAAGAGAGTTCTGCCACTCTTCCAAATCAGAATTCTAGCAGTTTGCCATTCTTTCATAGTGTGGTAAATTGTTGATGAAGAACACAACTAGTTTTGTTGTACATTGAGAGAGTGTATAAGCAGTTTTCCTTAAGATAGGCAGTGACATTTACTATGCAAAACTCCTGTGCCTGTCAACTCTTTATTCATGATAGGGAATATCAATTCAAGGTCAAAATTCAATACAACATAATTTACATGGCTTTATTAAGAATATTCTTCAGCAGTAAAACGATTTTACTATAAATTCATTGTGGTCAAATACTAAGTGACTAACTGGTAACAGTGCTTTATTTTACTGTAGGAATGGTGACTTTGTAACTTAAATGACCATTTAAAAAGGTGAACCTACAGGGGAAATGTCAAGTGTGTCCACACAATGAAGTATTACTGGGCCTTAAAAATGATGAGAGTCAAGCCACCTTCTGTCTACATATTTCTATGCCTGTAGATTAGTGCCACCCTTGGCCTTCAGCAAAGGCATCTCTTCCTACAGTGGGCAGTAGTGGTTAGTATAATCTCACAACTGGTCAAAATATAGCAAATTAGTGCATCTGGAGTGCTCAGCTATCATTGGGACATCCGTATTATTAACTTCCCCAAGGCTCATGAGGCTTAAGAAGAAAGCATAGGAAGACTGCAGGAAAGAGCCAAAGGTCAGAAATGGGTAGAGAAAAACATCATCTTCTGAACATAGCAAGACTACTGCATTTAAAAACTTACAAGAGCTGGAGTTGCTCTTGTAAAATGGTATAAAACCAAATTAATCCACACTCAGCACAGGTGAGGGAGGGGCTTTCAAGTTGCCCTTATTATCTGAGGAGAGTTGATGCACGCTTGGGAAAGAAAGTCAGCTACTGTTCTAGTGTGTGGCATGTGGTCATTGATAGCCCAGCACCCATGTACACATGAAAAGAACCAATTAGACTTAGCATGTTATAAAACAAAAAATTGAAGACTAAAAGGTATGTGGGAGATGGATGTGGTATTGATAAATTGGGAAAAACAGGGAAGTAGAAATATGATAAAATACTTAGTGCACATGTACAAAATTCTCAAATTAAAATACAATTTAAAATAGTGAGAGTCGTAACATGTCATGAAATATTCATGAATTCAGTAGAAATATTCATGAGTGAAATCCATAAAAAAACGTTGGTACAATGACAAATGGAACAACAGCTACATTTAACAACTAAAATGTAATGACTCAAAAATTCTTGGCTTTCACGTGAGTATTATTTTGATCAAGGATCTTTGTTTGACCTCAAACCTCCAATAAGCCACACTCTACACGTCCAACATAATAGAACAATTGTCTATGAGCATTAAAATAGCATATTCTTTGTAGAGCTAATAAATATTAGACTACATGCAAAACTCTTGTGATTTATTCAAAAATAATGCAGGTATATTTTAAAATGTTAAGGAGACTAGAACCTGTGTTTAGTTTTTAATATATAGATTGTTCAGGAATATAAAACTTAAAATATTACTATACTTTTCCTTACATGTCTTTTAGATGTGGAAAAACTTCATTTTGTTGACAATCTATTAGTAGAGGAATATTTTGACTGTAATAATATTACTATCTTTATTTCTTTAAGTGAAGTCCACAGGAATAAACCATTGGAATCATTAATGAGAGCCTACTTAAAAACCTTTTGTTTGTAAAACGGGTTACAAGCCAGCAGAATAATTAAATTAGCCTTCGTCTCATGCTATATGAAAAAGTCACCCCAAAATAGATTAAATGATTAAATTTAAATTCCCAAACTATATAAACACTTGGAATCAACATTAGTAAAGCTAAACAACTTCAGTTTATGCAGTTAATCTTAACTATGATGTCAAAAGCATGTGTAGCACAAGTAAAATAAAAAATAAATAGAATTGTATTAAACTAAAAATTAGTCTTCACAGTAAAGAAAATGTCATAAAAATGGACAGATGTCTCACTGTTTGCAAGAAAACAATTTCAAATCCTGTATCAGAGAGAGGGTTGATTCTTAAAATGTATAAATATTTCTATACTTGTGATAGGTGTGTGTCTAGAAAATACTATTGTAAATTGACTATCATAAGCTTAAAACAAAGTTAATAGACAAACACAGTATGCCACAGATAACATAGTCTACACTATAAAGACGTTAACACATGCTTTCACATTACAGGAATCTAGGGTCAATATTACTGTCCATCATCACAAGAAAGAACCTTGTTGCATATCACTATCCCAAGAGAAACTATCATTTAAGACAGAAGCTCAACTTTTGATAAATGAACACAGTGTTCACACCTCTGAAATGATGAATTGAAATCAGTAGGTCAGAGGGCATCTGTACCAGGACTAAAGCAAACATGAAAAATAATAATGGGGTTTAAAACACAAGAAAAGTACTTTAATAGACATTTATTTTAAAACAGATATAGAAAGTCAACATACACATGAAAAATATCAATAGTACAATAAAATAAATATTAATTGGAACCCCCAGTAGAAGTTAGAGGGACTCTATCCAAAAAGTTCAGTGATAGTGAGAAGATTAGTTTCCATGGGTTCAAAGTGAAAAGGGAACTTCTGGACACTTTAATGGAAACATAATTTACTTGGTTGGAAAGGAATCTTAAAAAATTAAAAAGTTGGGTTGTGATACTGTACAAGCTACATTACTATGACAAAAATATATGTTGAAGTGTAAAGGAGGCAAGACTTATTTTGGATGAGGATTTTAAGGACTCACTGCATGGTTACTTGGCACCATGGCCTTAAAAATAGCATCGTGTCAGGAGCATTGCTCAAAGGGACTCAAGAAGTGGTATGAGATGAAACTTCACCTAGCTGTTTAGAGCTCCTAGGAATTCCATAAATAGTTTGAAAAACTATAGAACAGGTGTGCAACACAAAAACCATTCCATCCCTGTCCATAAAGGTCATTGTTTTTCAGGGCTTAATGGACGTAGTCTCTTTCTAACAGTCTTCAAAATCTTACCAGTTTATTCATATGTGAGCATATACATGCAGGCATACATACATGTGTGCACATGTGCATGCACACAAACACACTCACACACTAATGGGAAGGAGAGTTATTATTATTTGGTCTTAAAATTGGTCACATTCTAATTTTGTGATAATTATTAATCTGGAGTAATCAATTCTAATGAATTCAAACAGAGAAAGAGAAATGATTCCATCAAATCTCTCTCCTCAAAACTCTGTGAACCCATGTGGAAGATGAGGCAGAAAGAGAACCAGAGGGATGGAAGGAACATTGAAAACAAGGCCTTCTAATTCAACAAGGGTGACACTCATGAGAACTCACAGAGACAGGCAGCAAGCATGGCATCTTCATGAGTCTGCACTAAATGAAGTCCTGTATTTTAAAAGAGAAGTGGATACATGTCCTCATTACTAATCCATAAGCAATCTCCAATTGATATCCAGTTGCAAATGAAAATTTAGTTTCCCCTAAGACAGACTTACTGGGGAAACCAACTCCTTTGACCGGTAAGCTATGTGCATAGAAGTAGATAGCCAGAAAAAATGAACTCAATGGCATCTTTTTTCCCCATTAATTTACATATTTATTCACTTTCCATCCTGATTCTATCTCCATTATTTTCCTAGTCACTCTGTCACTCAGCCTCACCCACCACTATATTTTCCCTTCACTTCTAAGAAAGGGGAGAACACCACCACCCTACCTTGGTTACCAATCCACCATGGTACCTAAAGTCACTGTAGGACTAGGCACATCCTTTCCCACTAAGGTCAGAAAAGGTGGCCTAATTAGGGGAACAGGATCCACAGACGGGCAACAGAGTCAGGGCAAACTCCTACTCCAGGTCATGGGGGACCCACCTAAAGACCAAGGTGCACATCTACTACATACGTGCAGTGGGCTTTGGTCAAGCTCTTGATATGCTCTTTGGTTGGTGGTTGATCTTGGGGATCCCTCAAAGGTCCAGGTTAATTGACTCTGTCGGTCTTCTTTTGGTGTACTTGTGCCCTTCGAGTCCCTCAATCCCTCCCCCAACTCTTCTACAAGACTTTCTGTCCTTGGTTTAATGTTTGGCTATGGGTCTGGGAATCTGTTATGACTGGCTACTGGGTGGAGCCTCTCAGAGGCTTAACTCTCTCAGAACACTCTCAGAGTGTTAAGCTCTTGGCTATGAATCCAGGCTGACAGAACAAACATAGTCTGAGGCTCCAAGGTAGTTGAAAGGAGGAAGGCAGGCCTCCAATGTGTCCCTATTGATCGTCTGAGGACAGCTGGGCACATTTTCCCCTAATTGGCAGGAAAGGAGTATGGAAGACCTCCAATGTGTCCTCATTGATCCTCTGAGGACAGCTGGGCACATTACCCCCTAATTGGCAGGGGTTGCTACTGCATTCATTTATGTCCCTCTCACACAGAGGACACCTATGTATCCAGTTCAGCAATGACAAATACAGCCGTCAACAGTGCCTTTACATGTTGTATACTGTGACAAAGCTTTGACCAACAATGAGGCAAGAAAGTCTCACAGCATACATTCATGAATCCACTGCTCATGTAGTCACGGTAGGAGCTGTCTCCTCCATCCATACCTGGGTTTGGATGCCTCCAGGGACACATGGTTGATTTGCACGTTCATCAAAGTTGAGTTCACAGTGGTCTCCAGAGAATTCAGGTACCTAACTAGTCACAGAAGTAAACCCATGTCATATCATAACATTACCCTTTTAAAGTTTTATCTTATTATTTGTAATTTATTTCATTTTATATATTTTTTCTTTTTACCATATAGTTGCTTTGCATTGATAATATTTTTCTTTTTACCATATAGTTGCTTTGCATATATATATATATATAGATAGATAGATAGATAGATAGATAGATAGATAGATACAGATACAGATACAGATACAGATATATAAATATATAAATAGTTTCCGATTTAGTGTTTTGAACTTAGTGGGTCTTTGTTTCTTTTTTATTTTTCTTTTTAGTTTTTAATTTTTGGTTTTTCGAGACAGAGTTTCTCTCTGTAGCCTTGGCTGTCCTAGAACTCACTCAGTAGATCAGGTTGGCCTTAAACTCAGAAATCTACCTATCTCTGCCTCCCAAGTGCTGGGATTAAAGATTTGTGCCACCATTGCCTGGCAGGGTCATTGTTACTTATGCTATCTCTTGGTCTCTTTTCCTTTTGTTTGTTTGATTTGTTTAATTCTGCTGTGTTAATTTTAGTTTTATTTCTTTTTATTATTATTCTAAAGATACCTGTTTGTTTCCTAGTTAGAGACATTAAGTCAGTGGATAATGATGAGATGGAAGGTAGGGAGGAATTGGGAAGAATAGATGGCAGGGATACAGTAATTAGGATATATTATATGAGAAAAATATCTAGCCCAAATAAAGGAAAAACATAAGATCATATTTATGCATATAAAAAAGAATGAAGCTACAAATTAGACTCTACTCTTTACCAGGATACAAAGACACATTGAAATTTGAAAAGTCATTTTGAGAGCTACTTTGCAATACAGAGAAAGATATTTTAAAATTCTTTCAGATGCTTAATTCAATGATGTATTCATGGTACAAACAAATATGATGAACTATTTGATATGAGATACTACAATAACCATTAAATGTATCACAATGAGCAAGGCTTGATTATTGTCCTTAATTGAAGATGGGAGCAAATAATAGACAATTTTTAGAAAGCAGCATACACAGAGTTCCTATTTAATTTTACTTTTCCATAAGAAGCAGTAGAAAATGTTCCACAATAAATCCTGCAGTGAGAAATTTACAGTTTTACTTATTACCCATTCTAATAATAATTGCAGTCATATTCTTGGCAGAGAGAACACTTAAGATGAGTGACACTGGACATTTGACCAACCAAAAGCAAAGTAAGAATGATCAGCTAAATGCCATAATGTGTAGCTGTGTTTGTAAAATATTCTCTGACCCTTCTTCTAAATAACCCTGGAGTACATTATTGTAACTGTAATTTTGTTTTATAGATCTGGTGAAAGTAAGCTTTCTTGGCAAGGTGCCATGGAATATACTATTCTAGTCTTTGTAAATTTAGAAATAGTCTCAAGTTGTAAAGAGCATCTATGAGCCCTGTTGAAAATAATAGGTTCAGACAATAAATATGAAATTCATGAACATTCCTTCTGATAACAATACTTGTCATTTAATGGAGTGAACCTGACAATTTGCTTTGCAGTTACTGAGTTTTCCAAAGATATTGATGTAACACTACTCAAGGACTACACTTCTAAACAAGAGGAAAATCTGGAAACATTGAAATTTACTACCTAAAGAACCTAATACACCAGGCTGCATAATTAATAGTAAGAAGATCAAAAATTGTAATAATAATAAAAAATAAAATTTAATATTACTAATTCAATGGCTTGTATATGGCTTTATTTTAACACTGTTTATAAGTATGGGTAGATGATGGATAGATAAAAAGGTAGATGATAAGTAGATAGTGATAGATAGATAGATAGATAGATAGATAGATAGATAGATAGATAGATAGATTGCCTGGAAGGGAAGCATCAAATCTACTGAAGAATAGATTTATCTCCTCTTCTTCTATTCTCTCTTCCCCCTCCCCTGAACCTTTCCTCTTCACATGTTGACCTAAACGAATCATATTCTTGTTATATAACCCATTCATTGGTTAGCTTCCTCTGGTAGGATTCCACTAGAAAGATACTTGATGTCTTTTTCTTAATTGTATATCTTATTTCTTAACATTTCAAATGTTATCCCCTTTCCTTATTTCCCTTCAGCAAATCCCCCATCCCATCTTACCTTGCCCTGCTTCTAAAATGGTGATTCCCAACCCACTCCTGCATCACTGCCCTAACATTCCTCTACACTGGAACATCAAGACTTCACAGGACCAAGGAACTCCCCTTCTATTGATGGCAGATAAGGCCCCTTCAGCTCCTACAGTCCTTTTCCGCCATTGGGATCCCTGTGATCAGTCCAATGGTTGGTTGCAAGCCTCCACATCTGTATTAGTGAGGATCTGGCAGAGCCTCTCAGGAGACAGCTTTATCAAGCTCCTTTCAGCAAGCACTTCTTGGCATCAGCCACAGTGTCTGAGTTCAGTGTCTGCGTGTGGAATGGATCCCCACGTGGAGGCAGTCTCTAGATGGCCTTTCTTTCAGTCTCTGTTCCACTCTTTATCCCTGTATTGCCTTTAGACAGGAGCCATTCTGGGTTAAAATTTTGGAGATGGTGGGCGGTCTGATCCCTCAACAAGGGGGCCATGACTCATGGATATGGTCTCAACAGGTTCTCCCTCCCTATTTGGGGTTTTCCAGCTAATGCCACCCCTGTCGGGTCCTGGGAGGCTCTTACTTGTCCTGAACAATTTCAAGCTCCACCTAGCAACTGACCTAATCTCTCTAGCCACTGTGTTGTTTATCTTACATTGGAACTTCCATATTGAAGGAACAAAGAACTGCAGATTGCAGAACTGTGTTAATATCCATAAAAAGTAAAATTTAAAATACTTTGATTATCCATGCCAAGATGTGGAACAGTGGCACATGCTTCTTCCTAGATACAGTTCTCCCTCCCTTTTTCTATGAGCAGCAAATACTTAAATCTGCAACAATTAAGTCATAACTGTTTGTAACTTTTTCTTTAGAGTTTTCTTTTCTGCTACTTTTATTTGTTATGTGAGTGTGTGTGTGTGTGTGTGTGTGTGTGTGTGTGTGTGTCTGTGTCTGTGTGTGTACAGTATTCTTCCACAGGCCATCAATCTATAGGTTTCATCCTCCCCAGTGCTCCAATACCAGGTACCACCATATACGAGTTTTATGTGCTATCTTTTATGCACATCTTTCTCATTTTTTCAGATTATTTGTAATTCATGCTCTGCCAGTGGCCATGCCCATGCTGTCATTTCTTTCGTAGTTCTTTTGTGAAGGTAAGTCAATGGGGAGGAATGTCATTGGTAGGGCGAGATATTTAAGGTTGCTGTATAATTAAAAAAAAAAATGTTTAACTATCTTAAGTTTAATTCTCTTTGCTGAACTAGCTGAACTACCTCTCTGAGTTCTTCCCAGGACAGAAACCGCAGTCTCTATCTAGCATTAGCACCTCATCTTAAAACAGGACTAAGTAACGGATTAATTTCTAGAGCCTTTCCCTCTTGTCCAGACGCTTCTTGCTTGTTAGGCTGGGGGAAGTTTTAGAGTAATAAATTTCTTTTGAACCAGGAGAAGAGAGTCACATATCACAAAGAAAAAGTTTTACATGAGCAAATATGGTTTAAACTCATATAAATTTGTATACAGATTCATGCACATTCATTCACACATTGTTAAATCTCAATTAGGACTAATTACGTCCAGCTTTCATACTGTCTCATAATTGCATACTTATATACACACATCCATACCTACATATGTATATGGGGCAAAAGACCAAACACCAGTTCAGAAAGAACTCACTCATTGTGGAAGAAATTGAGCTCCAATCTTTATCACATAAAGAAAGAAAAAGTTTCTACCCTTTTATTGCTAAATGTATCAAAACGAAGTCTGTACAAAGAAAACTTCTTTAGTAAAACTACTAAAGAAGTCTTGCTAAGAAAGGACCTGTCTGTTCCATGGTAAGAAGAAGTTTGGCTGCTCTTTCTGTTGGTTCTGAAACTCCTTTTTTTTTTTCCTTTTTCCCTCTGCATTCTGGATATTCCTCTCTTAATTTTCTTTAAGTTGCCTTATAGTTTCTAAGTTATTCCACTCTGCATTCTCCTCCTAAGCTTGCTCTCTCCTCCTGCTCTGACGTAACAATGCCCTTACTCCCATTGTCTTTACTTTTAAGTTCTTGTATACAGTTCTGCCTAAAGAGTTTTTCTAAGTTCTATTTCTTCTCTTTGTCTTCAGCACTTATACATCTTTTAGAATACAGGATCACATGGTAAAAAGCTCACTACACATTTAAATGTAAATTCCAATCATAAATTGAATGAAAATTTTACAACAATGACTGTATATATATATATATATCCATTAAGAGTAATTATCTGGCTAAGCATTTGTTATCTGTCACAAAATAAGCAGATTCATGGAAAGTTAAAAGTCTTAAATTTTGTGACTAAGGTATCAGTGAAACTTCACACAGATGAACACATTTAATATTTTATCTTCTGTCCTTGCACTTAGAGTAAAACTATAGTAAATCCTTTTTTCCCTTATTTATGATCTATTGTTAATGGTTTTACATCCTCTTAGAATGTGTTCTGAGTGGTAGATCCCTTCTTGTTATCTCAGAAGCAATTAACTCCTGATACTTGATGACCACAAAGTGCTCATTGAAGATTTGACATCAGAAAAAATTTGATAGTAGTCTTATAATAAAGGAGCTTAATAATTATTAAATTTTAGGAATTCTTATGGAATCATCATTAAAGCTATGAAATCATTTATTTGTCTATATAGCATCACTACAAGAGATTGCATCTTCGTTGTTCTGCTGAGTACTCCTCAAAAGAGTACCTAATACCTAGTGATACATATAATATATGACATTAATAGTGGGAATCTTTCCTAAAATGAAATTCTTCTGGGCCTTGTTTACAGGAGCAAATCTGACATAGATTTTAATCCAAGGCAGAAACATCTTAGGAGGATAACCTGATAGTTTTTAACTTCTCCTTGGTTGGCTCCTGGCAATGCCTTATTTTGAAGTCAATATTCTAAAATGGACAGATGTTTATATGAGCCCACCTCAAACTTCCTTCTCTGAAATAGTAAGTGATTGTTTCTTCAGGTTTAAAATCACGTTCTGCTTTTGCAGATGTCTGTGGTTCAATTCTGAGAACTATGCAGCACAACTCAGAAGAGTTTGTAATTTCAGTTCCAGGGGACACTAGACATAACCTAGCCTCTGTAGGTAGAAGATGTACATGTGATGCACAGATATTCATGAAGATAAAATACTATAAATAATGTTTTAAAAGTTAAAATAAATAAATAAATAAATAAATAAGCCGGATGAGTTAGTACAGGAGCCTCTATGACCACTTCCCTCTTCTTCTCTTAACTTACTGTCAAGAATAAACTACAGGAAAAAGGAGAATTGGGATGTCACTTCCTGATGGCAAAACCATAGTAATTTTAATGACAACAATTTTTCTTTTGTATAACTATAACCCACCTATACAACATTCTACCAAGCAGCAATTTAAACTCTGAAAACATTTCCTACAGGGGATCATTGAATCTATATCCTGCAGTACAGGTTCTCAGGATCTCTGGACCCATAGCAAAACCTAGTAAATGTAACTATGAAGAGATTTATTGTCCTATCTAGTGGATTTAGATTCATAAACTCTTTGGTCCCCTTGAGGCCAGTATGAGATCTAGGAATATAATTCTATCAAATTTCCAACTTGTGAATGAATGTTATGATCTAGGGTTCACTCATGGATATGACTTTACTAGATAAGCATTACCTTTTTTTTCAAATAGAAGAAGAAGCAATGGCTTCATTTAAACACTGTAGAAAAATTGTCCCTTTGAAAAGATATTTTTCAATGTGGTGGCTGGTAACGAAAACAATGATAGATTTTCCTTTCTGTTAATTACCTTTTTGCTATTTAACCTTATGAACCCTATATGGTATTAGACAGTAAATATTTTGTTGGGTACCTTAACAATTTAGGAGAACACCACCTTCATCACCATCATACTAAATTGGTCCCACTTTGAAGATTTGTAGCCATGGTGCCTGCATTTTGGCAATGTCTACTGTCTTCTAGCACTTTAAATGCTTTCTGGTGAACAAGGTTTGCCTCTTCAATTCTGAGTACCTCATGTCTTTGTAACTACATATCCCATGTTAATATTCTTTAGGAGAACTCTATGTGTTTGTCTTAAAATATTCAATATAAATAATTAAGTTTAGGGTCACTTCTCTTCAGTTATTTTATTTTTATATATTTCATTCCTTAATGTTTATATTAAATGATTTCATTTCTTTGATTAGGAAGAAAGTGAACACAAATCAGGCATGGTTTGCCAAGTTCTTGTTTTCCACAAATACCAACTCTACTGTTTCTAAAGCCTAAATACATTAAAAATAAAATAGGGTTGTTAGAAAAATTATGTTGTTCACATTGAGCAGCATCACTAACAATGTCCCCAAATAGGAATTTTTTTTTACACATGCTGCAAAAATAATGGAAGCTTAGAATTCCAAGTTACAATTAATGAAGAAAAATAATAACTAAGTAGAAAACTCTTCACCATAACTCAACAATGAAAGCTGGTAGCAGGTACATGCTAAAATCTGGGTAAAGAAATATTTCAGAATGCACTGGGCTGCAGTTGGGTTTGCAGCACTAAGTATTCATGGTGCCGTGCCTTGAACTAATAATCTGCTAGAGCTCAGAGGTTAAAAAAATGATCAGAGGACAAAAGAGTTAGATGGGAATAGGGCTCCTGGATAAAGCTTTGGGGGTTTAGTATATGTGAGGTTGTTTGTTAAAAATGAAAGATCAACTGCCATCAGGAATTGAGTCCACATACCAACAAACCCAGAAGGAAGTAAAACAGAAGCTGATCCATAGAAATGAAGATCCTCCTTTGGCAGATGAGTTAACACTCTGTTAATATATTCCAAAGGTGGTTGTTAAGTAATCATTAAACAACTCTAGGCAACTAGGCAAGTGTTAAAAATAAAATGAAAAGAGGGCAGTTTCTTAGACTTGTTTCCAAATTACTTGGACAGAATCTATTGTTAACTAAACCCATTCATTCTCTATACAGATTTATTGACAACATACATCTGAAAATTGAGTCAATTGAACATTCTATATTCAGATAAAAAGATGTCAGTTACCATAATTCAAGTAGCATTAATTAGCTGGTATATTCTAGGCTGTGATTTCTTAGAAGGAACCATAGTATTTTGAATTTATTGAATAACAGAGAGTTGATTTTGGTCCCTGAATCTGTGGAGGAACCACAATGTCTTGCTGTAACTACCATGCATTTTTCATTTCTCAGAGGACATCAAGATCTGAGCATAACAGGTCCAGATACACACAACGATGAACCAAGTTGCCTTCACACACCTGACCACTGGTTACTAGTGTAAACATTTCTACTGAGTAACTCTTTTGAACGCACTGCTACTCAAAATATTCTTTTGTGTTACAGTGACTTTATATAAACTACATTTAGGATTACTGGTGGTGGCTCAAATTAGATAGACCAGGCTACAAGAGGGTAGGTTTTTAACCACTTATCATTGGGTATAGCCTAACTACTGAGTTATTCACTCCAGATATTAGTACTTTCTCTTTATTTTTTTTACTAGTTTTCTGTAACTCATCTATAAATGGTCAGTGGCAAGAGTAATATGATAAGAGAGTAAGAGAATATAGAGATAGCAATAGTATATAACTTATTTGACTTGAAAAACATCTGATTAACAATTAGTATTATTATTTAGAAAACTTAATTTCAAGTACTTTTCTTTTTAACAATGTACATACTTTCCAGGAAATTGCATCAAAGTTAGAGTAACAATGAATTATTTTTAGGTCCTAAAAGCAAGAATTTCAACCAAGAGAACCATAAAAAAGAGATAGTAGAGGCCATATATGTGTCCACCCGTATGTATACAAATATGAATGTATGTGTGAGAATGTGTATTTGTACCTATGTGAATATGTGTGTATATGTGTATGCATGATTATGCATGATTATGTGTATAAGCAGCCACAGTGTTTGATTTCTAATAAATTTAAATGGGAGGTAAATCTGAGAAAGATTGACATACAATGTCCTTCATAATCATCATCACCTAGAGTAGTGTTGACAAACTGAGAACCAATAGGATTTACTCTCTCAAAGTTCTCAGCCAAATTATTAAGTGAAGTTACAGAGTAGGAAGGGAAAAGTTTGAACAGAAGAGTTACCTTTCTTTCTTCCTCCCTTCCTTCTTCCCTCCCTCACTCCCTCCCTCCCTCCCTTCCTTCCTTCCTTTCTTCCTTCCTTCCTTCATCCCTGCCTACTTTTCTTCCTTTCTTCCTCTCTTCCTACCAATCTCCTTCATCCCTCCCTTCCTTTCTCTCTTCCTTTCTTTCTTCTCTTCCTTCCCCTCTTCTTTCTTTCCTCCCTTCCTCCTTTTCTTTCTTTTCTTCTTTCTTCCCTTTCTCATTTTCTTTCATCCTTTCTGGACTCAGAAATCAAGAATTAGAAGACACAAGATTTTTGATTATTCTTCATCAGTTCAGTAGACTTTTTTTAATGTCCTGTTGAAACGAACTCTAACACATTTTAGTTCAATGTAGGTTCATTATAAAACTACTTTTATAATTTTCAAGATATAATTTGGTGGGTTCTTATCTTTCTATTTTGCAATACTAGTTATTTTATTTTTAACAAAATAAAATATGATGCGATAAAACAAAAAACTCTATATCAAAACTAGACAATTGAACAGTAGGAATATAGGCCAAGAGAAGTCAGAATCCTAGACCCACTTATTCACATTTTTTCTATCAATATATCAGGTAGAGTTCTAATGATATTTCTGACATAGCACTTTATAGCTCATCTCTGGAAATAAATCTATTCGCAGTAGTTAGATTATACCTACTACCTTTAGAAAATCCATCTGTGGCAGCAAAAATTTAAATGCATCATTAATATGAATTCTAGCTTTAATCTACCTTACAAATTAACTTGCCATTGTTCTAACAAACAATCAAAACATCATATCTAAACTAATTAAGATTAATTCTACATGATTAGTTGCAGAAACCTAAGGTGTGTAGCTTCTAATCACTGCAGTATATACCTCCCTGGGTTTATTCATTATAGAGTATATAATGGACATGTCATGGAGATTAAGGTGACATTAATTTATTAAGCACTTGTAAATTAGTTTGGGGAATGATGAAAATGTAATAAAAGGCTTAGGTTATAGGATCTAGAAGACTATCTGTATTCACAGGTCATAATATTACACAAGAAGTTGCCATCATTTATCAAATGTCTGTGAGAATGTCAACAACCTGAGAATTATGAATTAACTCACATGAAAAAGAGAATTATTTTTATTTAGTTTATGGACTTAGAAAATGTAGCATCACTAATAAGAAACCTAATTTATTTCCTGTCACATTATACATGCTTCAGTGTCATAGTCAGGAATATATTTAAACCTTAGTAACTGCAAGTTTAGCATCATCTGATTCATAAATCACTATGGAAGGTAAATCCAGGCCATTTATGAATTTCAGTTTGATGAGCATCACCACTACCAATGACATAAAGGGACCCCAGCTTTCCCTTTAGTACTTTTAATTTGGTTACTAGGTCTACTGGAGGCAACCATGCTCAGTGATATTTTCTTATTATTCTCATGACATCTTTTTATTACTTCTATCCCTTAGTCTATATGAGTTTTAATAAAATGAAGTGATAACAGCCGCTGGAGTGTACTGCAAGGCATTTGAGTTAGAGCTGACTCAGTGGCAATTTACCAATCACAGCGCAGATCCATTTTGTACCATTAGTTTTCCAATAAAAACACTCTGCCGTTGAGAAGTAGGTCAAGGGAAGGCTCATAAATGAATAGACAGAAAAAGATAAAGAACAAGAAAAGTATATATACTAAAACCTGTTGAATAAAAGACATTAATAACTATAACAGCTATATCTCAATAACACTGCTTTTAGAAAGGAGAGAAGAGATAGGAGAGTGTTCTGTCTACTGTGTCTTTAAAGCTGTAATAACATGAGGAAGCAATTTTGGTGAGTGTATCTCACACAATTTAAGTTCTCTCTATTCAATATTTGAACTATAAGAATCATCACAAGAATATTCAGGTTTGAAAATATAGTTTTATATCATTGCTTTAAATTCTCAACTAAGAGCTCTTTCAGATATTTTGTTTGCAGTGAATAAAAGTACAATATCAAGTATTATTGTAAATATTCTGTGTAATTTATGAAATCAATTACAAATCTAAGAATGCCATGCAAAGAACTCCCCCGCTTCCCTGTTTTAGATGGACTGATTATTTTCTCCTGTTTATGGTTTTAAATAATGAATGGGTTGCTATTACCATAAATATTTATAAAATATTTTCTGAGGCACATATTTTATTAATTCATTCATTATCTTTGACATTAACCAATAAAACAGACATATCTGATAGAACTGACAGTCATAAATTCATAATGGAAATTAATTAAAATTATTCTAATGTTTCAAAATAAGCAGGCAACTATGGCACCAAATATTTAGTACTTGCATTTTCTTTGATTCAGGAACAGGTAACTTTTAAGTTTTCTATATTTTTAGTATAACAGAAAAATGTGTTTGTTTAGAAATCACATTCAAAAATTAATTTACTGATGATTGAAATTGCAAACAATGACAGAAAACAAAATTCCAACTCAATTCTTCATAAAATTAGTAAGAGCAATTTGCAAACTCATTTGAAGTAACAAAAAACACAGGATAGCAAAAGCTATTCTCAACAATAAAAATACTTCTGGGGGAATCACCATCCCGGACCTCGAGCTGTACTACAGAGCAATAGTGATTAAAAAAAAAAAACAACTGTATAGTATTGGTACAGAGACAAGCAGGAAGATCAATGGAATAGAACTGAAGACCCAGAAGTGAACCCACACACCTTTGGTGATTTGATCTTTGACAAGGTGCTAAAACCATCCAGTGGAAAAAAAGACAGCATTTTCAACAAATGGTGCTGGTTCAACTGGCTTTTAGCATGTAGAAGAATGCAAATCGATTCATTGATCCATTCCTAACTCCTTGTACATAGTTCAAGTCTAAGTGGATCAAGGACCTCCACATAAAACCAGATACAATGAAACTAATAGAGGAGAAAGTGGGGAAGAGCCTCTGAGACATGAGCACAGGGGAAAATTTCCTGAACAGAACATCAATGGTTTATGCTCTAAGATCAGAGCTCAAAAAAATTACAAAGCTTCTGTAAGGCAAAGGACACTGTCAATATGACAAAATGACAAATAACAGATTGGGAAAAAAATCTTTACCAGCCCTACATCCAATAGAGGGCTAATATCCAATACTGTGCAATTGTATATGTAATCAAATGAATAGTGTCTTAGTGTTACTATGGCTGGGATGAAACACCATAGCTAAAGTAACTTGGAGAGGAAAGTGTATATTGGCTTAAACTTCCACATTGTACTCCATCCCTGAAGGAAGTCAGGACAGGAATTCAAACAACATCAGAACTTAGAACCAACAGCAATTGCAGAGGCCGTGGAGGAATGGTGATTAATGGCTCTTTCCTCATAGTTTGCTCAGCCTGCATTTTTAGAGAACTCAGGACCACCAGCCCAAGGATGGCACCATCCACCATGGACTGGGCTCTTGTCCATCAGTCACTACATAAAAGGGACTTTATAGGCTTGCTTACAGTCTGAAGTTATTTGGGCATTTTCTTAATTAAAGTTTCCTATCAGACTATTTTTACTTGTGTCATGCTGACAAAAATCTATTAAGTACAAGTAGTTATAGTTACCAATAAAGTATCTCAATATACTGTATTAAACATCATAAAAATGTAGAAATCCCACATCTTGGTGCAATTATTCTCTATTACATCATATTAAACTAGTACTTGTATACAGTCAAATATTAAAAAATCATATTTTACAATATAGTAAAATTTGGATATGTACTTTATATTTGGTTCTGTAGCCAAGCAACTCTATTGCTGAAAACACAAAATGTTATGAAATAGGGCCATTTTAGAAATCTGAGTTAGTAGCTAGGCAGTGGTGGCACATGCCTTTAATCCCAGCACTTAGGAGGCAGAGGCAGGCAGATTTCTGAGTTCAAAGCCAAACTGATCTACAGAGTGAGTTCCAGGATAGCCAGAGCTATATAGAGAAACCCTGTCTCGAAAAAACCAAAAAAAAAAAAAAAAAAAAAAAAAAAAAAAAAAAAAAAAAAAAAAAAGAAATCTGAGTTAGACTGTGTGCACGTACATGCCTTTGTGTGTGTGTCATCAAATATTATTCTTTTTTCAATTTGACTATTACAAAAAATAAAGTACAAAACACTTTAGATCAAAATAGATAAAAATAAATTAGCAAGAAAAATTTATACTAAAATTCTAAGTGAAAAGAATATTTATAATGCATAAAGAAAAATTTACAGTATACTTTTTGATGACTGTGTCCATTTTGTGATTATGTACTTTCCAAATTTATGCACACATACATACAGTCTTGAATATACCTGAAAGTAGATGCCTATAAAAATAAATTAAATGATAAATAGAATAAATAGTAACATTGAATATAAAATTGATGGGTCATTATAACATATATAGTTTATATATCATTTTCTACTATAAATATCTTATGTTTGAAAAATTGATATTATAAAACACTGCTATTGAAAAATATCTAATTAATTTGAGAATATTATATATTTTAAGTGTATCTATAAAGTAGAAAATTGTTTACAGGTCTCAAGCTGGACCAAAGTATTAGAAATTTCGACCTGAAAATTTACATCAAGAAATTAGAATCTCTATTTTTGAAACACGGAGAATGAGCAATTAGTAGTTTAATAACTAGTAATCTTAAACATTTTTTAACACTTGACTGAGCTTTCTGTAATAATAATATACAGTAGTTAAGTTTTGACTTAATCTGTAATATATTAAATCTTAGATGAATGTTTTATAGAGGTAAAAACAACAAAACCAGTTTTACGATAAAAGTTAAAAACATCTTTATATGGATGCCAGGCTTCACTTAGTTGGCAGCTTGGATAGAGTTTCCCAGTACCATGGATGTGATGGCTAAACAGCATGACTGAGGCTTTCAGGTTAGATCCATTTCATCTCATCTGAGTTCTATTCCCTAGGTGTATGTATCATTTGAAATAGGAGCCCACTATTAAGACTTCTGAGGCTACTAAGGGCTACATCATATTTTATAGTGATTTGGTAGTCACTTGTCTTTACCAATCAAATAATCTACAACTATCACTTTGGTAGATCAGTTTTATTCATAAGTACATTATAAATTTAATCACTATACACTCAGATGAGTCTAGCTATCACACTTCATCAAAAAGGCCTCTGTTTACACATCACAGAAAACCACAACTGGACACCATGTAGAGATTGACTCATCATTAGGAGATCAGCCCCAATGAGTACAAATGACTCACAGCTTCTGCATCTATAACATAAGAAACTTGGCAGATGAGAAAATGGAACAACTGAAAGGGCCAGCATGACAGCAGATAGTGTGCTGCTGAAGAGTATTGGGTAGAAATGGCTGCATAAACAAGATCTGAAAAATGACAATATCAATCAATAGACATGCAAGTGCAGACTGGGTTTGAGGATTTTACATGGAGTCACACCATGCAAAAGTAATTACAGGCAAATAATGACTGCTGAAGGAGAGAGAGCTACCTTCTTCTAGGAACGAATCCCCTAATTGGTTGTTAAATACAAAATGATGAGCACTGAAAACACACACACACACACACACACACACACACACACACACACACTGAACTCAGCATGCCTTATATTAATAATAATAGTAGTTTAAGGCAAATTGGCTATTAATTTGTGAATGAAGGAAGAATATAAAAGAGTTAAAGTATATGGACATGGGAAACAGATGGAGTGAAGAAGGGTAAGGAAAAATGACTTAATTATATTTTAATTAAAGTATATAGAATGATTTTAAATAATAATCTATACCTTTTACAATGTTGAGATAAGTAATTTTTTACATCTTTTTTTTTCTCATTTTTAAAGATTTATTTATTTACTTATTTATAATTAGGTATTTTCTTTATTTACATGTACATTTTCCCCTTCCCAGGTTCCCCTTCAAAACAAACAAACAAACAAACAAACAAAAACAAGAACAAACCCCTTTTGCCTCCCCCTTCCCCATGCCTGTCATCCCACCCTCTCCCACTTATTGGCCCTGGCATTCCCCTACACTGGGGCACAAAACCTTCACAAGGCCGAGGTCCTTTACTCCTATTGCTGATCGAATTTGCAATCCTCTACTATATACCTGCTGCCAGTACATTCAATCCCACCCTGTATAGTCCTTGATTGGTGGTTGGGTCACATCTTTTGATATGAAATCATAATCAATACTAGAATCACTTTTTAACTAGATATTGTTGTTCAAGTCTTCTAATTTTCACTTGATGATTATATATACTAAGATGATAAATATATATCATGGTCTAAACTGCTCATCACTGTTATATATTTTTAAAATGCCTCAAAACTGCTATGAGCAAGTAACTAGCATGTATTTGCTAATATTTTGAAAAGCACAATAATTGTAAAGTAAAATAATAAATTGATATAAGTTTATAAACCAAAGTGTAAAAACCCTGTTTAAGTACACTCAGATGACTCTTATTATGTGTTGTATCACAGCAGCCCTTTGACTACCTCAAGGAGTATGTCAGTTTGACTAGGTCTGGCACTCACAGATTAATGTGTTCCAATGTTTGGACATAGGGAGTGTCACTATTAGGAGGTGTGGCCTTATTGGAGTATGAGTGGCCTTGGTTGGAGGAAGTATGTCACTGTGGGGGTGGGCTTTGAGGCTTCCTATGATCAAACTCTACCCAGTGTGGAATTCCAGACCCTCCCCTTCACAGACTTCCATTGAAGATACAGAACTCGCCTTCTCCAGCAACATGTGTGGCTGCATGCTCTCATGCTCCCCACCATGATGGTAATGGGCTGAATCTCTGAAATTTTAAGCCAGCCCCCAGTTAAATGTTTTCCTTTACAAGTATTGCCTTGGTCATGGTATCTTTTCATAGCAATGAAAACTAAGACAGATGGCATATTCTGAAATCTTATCATAATATTGTCCATATTCAATAACCTACTGACTTGTTTTCCAACAGCATTATGTGACCGAAAGTCGCCCAAACTTTACTATATTTTAAGGTATGAACTTTCATCTTAATTCTTATCTATGCATATTCTTTAATGTAGGGAAAGTCAGAATGGATATTAATCTTTTTAGCCCTGAAGATGAAGAATGAGTTTGCCTATTGTGTTTACAGGTACTTCACATATTCAGAAAATATTCTCAAAAGAGTCAAACATTTGACTTAATTTCTGTCAAGCCATGTCTGGAATAGAAGTAAAGATGGAAATTACCCATCTATAAAAGTTAAAAATTAATCATATTAAAATGAATACCCTCTATCCTCTATCTTCACAACTACTAGGTAGATAAAGCCTACATATTAAATAGGAGTGAAAATCTGATAAAATATTATTACTTGGAATAATAGTGTCATTCATTTTATTATATTTGGAATAATAGTATATTTTAAGAAAGTAGAAAATATTTTAAAAATCAAAAATTCAGGCTGGAGAGATGGCTAGACAGTTAAGAGCACTGATTGCTCTTCCAGAGGTCTTGAGTTCAAATCCTAGCAACCACATAGTGGCTCACAACCATCTGTACTGAGATCTGATGCCCTCTTCTGGTGTGTCTGATGCCAGCTACAATGTACTCATATACAAAAAAATCAAAAATTCACGTAAAAATGCATTCTTCTGGAACACTACACAGGATTAAACAAATCTTGACACTAATAGGAGTGCAAAATTTGGTCAACACAACTAAAATGTACTTTGATTGGCTTGATTTAAAATGTCTACTTAATAAAGAGGTGAGTGAATTTTTTTAAATTATATTCATAAATTTGGAGTAATTTACAATTAAATTTCTAATTGGATTGAGTACAAACGATTCAAAACATTCAAGGGTATTGATTTTTTATATGTTTAAGATACTTACTTATAGATGTAATTTCTGAAATGATTTAAAAATTTTGGAAGCCACTGTGTGTATACTATTACATGGAAGTTTTGAAACATAAAAATAAAGCAAAACTGTATTTCACAAGGTCACTTCCCCGGGGGGGGGGGGGG
>JADRCD010216549.1:0-17577 GCA_019843815.1 Montemys delectorum
AAAAAAAAAAAAAAAGGAAAAAATTACATCCTCTGGATAAACTGCCAGAGGGTACTGCTGTTTACATGTTAGCAATAGGAGGTTTCATGAATCCTGTGCTCATAAGGAAAGCTAATTCCAAGGTCACTGAGCAGATAAGGGTCAACGAAGCAACTAGGAACTCTCCAAGAAAAGAGCGCTGCACAGAACCTGAGCTATTAGAAGGGGTGGCCTGGTGGGGCTCCTGGTAGCAAGTTCTAGAAAGACAGAGGAAATAAGAGGCAAACAACAAGAGCTTATCTTGTCTCAAAACATGCTTGGGTTTGGGTCTTCCTCAGAGAGAGAAGAGGCGAGTGAACTGCAGGGCACCCTTATAGAGAGACAGAAATCCAGATTCTTATTGCAATGGAACCCCAGCTTAACTGTCTGCTTGCCTGTGGTCTGCAGTTGGCTGTTTATTATCAACATGAACTTTCTTGTTCTGAGAAGGAAGACACATGATGGATAACTGGGAGACTATATAAATCACCCATTAAACTACCCAGTTTTATAAGAAGCACTCAGCAAACACCGCCTACTACTTTATCACAATCACACATCATCAAGGCTCTGTAAGTGCCATAGGTCCCTGTCTCCCTCCAGTCCTCCTTCCTGCTAGGCCAGCTTGCCGACTGCCATGAGTCCAGAAGTTTTGAGTTTTGATGGGTCTGGCCCAGAGGTACAGATGTTTGTGAAATTTTAAGTAACTGGCAGAGCTTTCAGGAGAATCCAGCCTGTGAAAAGAGCTACACGAAGCACAGCTCATGACTGCCTGTCCTTCATTAGATGGCCTGGTGATATCTCGTCCACTGCCATTCTCACAATCCCCAGGGTGGGAGCTTTGGGTCAAGGGCTTCTCCCACGTCACTGCTGACTCACAGGACTGCAGAAGTTCGTTGACTCTTAGTTTTCTGTGGAGTCCAGAACAAGCAGCAGCCAGAGACGTTCTCTGGTGTGCATGCCTTTACCCAGCCCCCTGGGAGTACATCTAAATGGGAGCTGAGCTGAACCCAGGACCATCGCTATGTTTTCAGACAACTGAATGGAACAAGAGGGTATCTCTGTTCCCAAGTGACCTCTCTGGAGGCTGCTGGTCCCCCTGAGACCCAAGTACCGCCCAAGCAGAGAGCATAGACATATCAGTGATTCCCAACTTTAAGTTTGTAAGACCCCGGGGTCCCTCTGGTAATCTTCAGATTTCTTGTATTTTATCAAAAGCAATAGATTTTAGTTCTTTCCTTTGGAAAAGATAGATTTATATCAGCTTAGGTGAGCTTATTTTTAAATGGATATATATTTGCCAAGGAATTAACCAATGACGATGACCAGTTGGGTGCTAAAACTCTGAAAAGGTGGGAGATCACTGACCTGTATTATCCCTGGAAGCCAGGAAGGAAAATAAAAAAGTTCAGATTCTAAGCCAGTTCAAAGTTTCTCCTTTGTCCCACTAACACAGTCAATGTCAGCCGCTGACTCTGAGCATATGGTTGCACGCACAGTAGGGAGCAGAGAAGCCTGGCTACTTTGCTCCTGTCGCATGCTCCAAGCCCCCTCACCCCTCCACACTCTGGAACCATAGGTCTCCGTCACCTCCACCTATCTGACACTTTCTAACTACATTTTAAGATATCAAGACACAGAAATAAGGATCGTAAAAGGTGATAATGATCTCTTTTCTTGCGAACAGGAACCGGTGAATAATAGGTTAAAGGTATACTTTAAAGAAAGAGCCCACCCTAGGACCACATCCTAGATGATGGTTATTTTTAGACAGTATATGGAATTTTATGAAAATCACTACATAGAATTCAGGCTGTTAAAAATAGGAATCCTGATTGAGCTAATGACTAATTAGTGAAAATTAATGAAGTCTTAATAGAGTATAGGACACAATACATTCTGGGAAGCTTTAACTGTATTTCAGCCTTACTTAGGACGAACGCAAAAGAACTCAAACCTACTTTATCTCTAAACCTTCAAACTACATGCTGAAGTTTACCAATGTTTGCAAAAATGAATTAAAGTAGTAGAAAGTGATGAAGTCGAGGTGTTTTAAGTATTTAGATCACTTATGATCCATTGGGAGATTTACCAAGGTCCTGAGAAGGTGCTCACACCAGATCTGGCAGATCCTTCCTTCTACCTCTTCTGCTTGTATGGGAATGGCAACTTCTGATGCATCATAACTGGGCTCACACAGTGATTAATTACACAGGAAGCCAAGCCCCATTGCAAAATGGAACATTTGAAATGGCCACTGACTGCCTTGAGCACTGATTGTTCTTGGCACTTTGAACTACCCACCTTCCACTGCAAGGTTAGTGAACTTTTGCTCCTGTGTGCCAGCTTGGGAGGGAAGGGACATTCTGGTGCGCAGCTATGGGTGGTGAAGCTGACTGGCTCGGAGCAGGGCCCCTTGACGGAATTGTACACGGCGTATACCCTGCAAAGGAAACAGATAGACAGGGTGAGCATGAGCACCTGGGGTCTGCGAACAGGCTTCTGACCTCTGCCTCATCCATGGGCCTCAGGGCTGAGCCACGAGCACACTGTGGCCTTACCCTGACCTAGCCCTGGGCGATGACAGGGACAACCATCTCATTAAGAATTCCGTTCAGTGAGTCCCCTCTCAGCCCCACTGCAATGGAGGTAACTCTTTGGACTGGAGAAGAATATTCTATATAAGAGAGTGACCTTCAGTCCCAGAATAGCCTCCATGCATCCATTCTAAAAACCAACAGGCTTGACTTGGCCATCTAGGAAGAGGTAAGAAGTACACTAGTAAGTGTGAGTGAAATGGGGCATTACGTATTGACCAGAGCTCACAGGCTGCAGAGAGCATACAGAAGACCAACATGGTAGCTGACACCTCAGAACTGCTCAGATACGGTGTATATTGCGCTAAAAATAAGGATGCTTTACCCTAGAAAGCTGCTGGCTACTGCCAAATGCCTCTCTCTCCAATTCAACAAAGCCAGGGTTCCAACACAGTCTATCCGCATGCATATTTAATGTCTGCACACAGCACCAAGATTAATGATTTCTCCCTGCACTCTGAAGCACTTGGCTCAGCATTCACACGTGCCTGATTTTAGCGTACCTAAGTCAAAAAAGGCAAGTCCAAATGTTGACCCTGTCCTAAAAGGCAATAGGAGAAAGCACCTTGTATTTGTGTCATCTGCCTTATGGGAGGACATCACAGTATACAAGAACTGAGTGTGAGGATGCTGCCTGCTGAGCAAAGGCTGCCCTGTGCACACACGGTGTGAGGGGGGATGTGAAGAGCCAAACCTGCACGGCAGTGACCTGGCAAGATCATTGCAGTGTGTCAGGATAGACTCAAATACTTTGTTCCAGACAGGGTCAGGCTCAAGCTTCCATTTTATTATATCAGAATTTCCCAGCTGAAGTCTTAATAGGGTTGCACCTAGACCAGGATACACATGTGCTGTGGGAGAGGGACCTGGCGTGTTTAAGTTCCAGAGCCAGGACACATTTAAGGATTACACTAAGATCCTCACAGTGGGAGACAATGACCCTGAGCACAGCAGTGCATGCCTCTGATTCCACGGTGAAGGATGCTGACGTGGGACAACTCTGAGTTTGAAGATGCCGTGGGCTACTGTCCTAGTGAGATTTCTTGTCAACTTAGCACTAGCTAGAGCCATTTGAGAAGAGGGAGCCTCAGAGAGAAAAGCCTACCATCAGACTGGCCTGCAGACAAGCCTGTGGGAGATTGGCTTGACTGATGATTAATGTGGGAGGATCCCATAAACTAATAAAAGCTCACTATGGGCAGTGCCTTTCCTGGTTAGGTGGTCCCTATATGGGGTAAGAAAACGGGCTGAGCGATCCTGGAGGCGCCAACCACACAGCCTTTGTCCACGGCCTCTGCTCCACTCCTACTTCCAGGTTGTTGTCTTGAGTTCCTGCCTTGACTTCCCTCAGTGATGGAGAGTGTCCTAAGAGTTGTGAGCTTGAGGCAGCTGTGGTGGTGCACAACTTTAATCCCAGAGGTAGAGGTAGGCCAAGTTCTAGGTCAGCCGGGACGACACAGAGACAAGAAGCCCTGCCTCTGCTTCCCCCTCCCCCAAAGAGCTGTCAACGGAAACAAACTCTTCTATTCCCAAGTTGGTTTGGGTCTTGATGTTTCATTATATCAACAGACACCCTAACTAAGAATTACAAAACAAGTTCTAGGCCAGCCTGTGCTGATCTGCAAATGAAAATAAATAAAAAGGACCGTGCCATTATCTATGAATCTATGTGCCGATCTGATTATATGTCATTGCCCTGTTCCTAGAAATTTGGAGGACAGGGAAGCATATTAAACAATCCAAGAAGGCTCAGTCAGCTAAACTGACAAGTGTAGAACACTCTACAGGACAGAAAAATGACCACAATAAAACCATGAAGAGCTAAAGGGAAATCCAAGGAGCTAAGGGAATTTAAGTAAATTGGTTAATATTAACATCATCATCATCATCATCATTTAACATTGGTTAAATAGCATATTCAGGCTACATTTGAATTTTTATAACAACAAACTGAAGAAAAAAAAAACAAAGTTCATTTTTTGGAAACCAAGGAAAGGAGAGCAGTCTCTGAGTTTTGAAGACATTAAGAACTCCTATTGTGTTTTAAGTGGCATGTAATGATGGTAATATTCTTTAAAAGTAAAATATATATCATCTAAATTTGACTTTAGGATCTTTGATAGGACAGAGTTTGGCAGAGAAAGAACTCAAGGGCAGGCATAAACATCTCAAGTGGTTATATGGGCCACAGGCAGTCATTTTGCTCATCTTGAATTGTGGAGACTCTGGAGTTTGGCAGTTTGCAACTTGGTGGTAGAGTGCACACTCAGCATATATGAGAGCCTGGGTTTAATCTCTAGAAAACCCCTTTCCAGCATGTTGGTCAGCAAGGAAAACTATGTTAATTTTAAAGCATACTATAAACATGCTATAGACAATAAAATTTGATACATTATCCAATCACATCAGGATTACTTTTTGTTTTGGTTTTTGGTTTTTTTGTTTTTGTTTTTGTTTTTTTTTTTCAAGACAGGGTTTCTCTGTGTAGTTCTGGCTGTCCTGGAACTCACTCTGTAGACCAGGCTGGCCTCGAACTCAGAAATCCACCTGCCTCTGCCTCCCAAGTGCTGGGATTAAAGGCATGCACCACCACTGCCCGGCCCAGAATTACTTCTTAATCAAAACTGTTCAGTAAACAAATAGTAACTATTTGTAATTATAACAGTAGCAAGCACATTCCTACCCATGATACCTATACAAATATGAAATCTTTGAAAATGATTTATATGTCAGATAATTCCAGGGACCAGGAAGATGGTTCAGTGGTTAAAGGCAATGGCTGCTAAGCCTGATGATCTGAATTTGATCCCTGGAACTCACATGGTGAAAAGAGAGAACTCAATCCTGTAAGCTGTCCTTTGGTCTCCATATTTATCCTTCCCCAAATAAATAAGTAAATTAAATAATCCAGAGTTTTCCACATGATGGTGATGGATTTCCCCTAATATCTTCTAACAGAAAGCTCTATAGTATAGGACCATTTGCTTGGGTTAAATAAGCCAGTTAGGTTTTCTTCTGCACTTATCTCCTCAAGCCAGAACATTTTCTTGCATAATGAATTGTAAGTTGGGGTTCCACATGGTTTCCATGTCAATACTTGTCAAATGTAGGAAGCAGGTGCTCCAAGACTTTCATCCACAGGCTTGCAGCTCCTTCCTACATGTCTGGGACATCCCAGGAGCCACAGTCTCTGGTAAGCAAGAGCTATTTCATAACTGCACTCTGGGCTGGTCAACTAGGCTTTTGGAAATGGCTCGGAATATCAGCTTTCTCGGAAATGTCATTCCATGACGTCACTTCTGGGCAGCTTCTCGGACAAACTGCTCATGGTGGTGACTGGGAGAGTGCCACTAAGTTGGTCTCGGGCTTGCTGTCCACTCCATCACTTTAATCCTCTATAGGGCCTCGGCTGACAGAAACAGTGTTCTTCTGGTTTTAAAGCAAAGTTTCGATTTATTTTTAAGAAGGCTTTAATATACTTTCAGGCACAGGAATAAAGGGTCAAGGACGGTGATGGCAGCCATTCATGTCCTACAGTGAGCCAGTCTCGAATGACTAAGTCCTGACTTTCCTGTTAACTTCATAAAACTGTCAACTAAAGAAGGAAGACACTCTCTGAGAAATGCCTGGGGAAACATTTGTAGATAGGTAAATCTATATCTAGTTATAAGTATTTTAAAAAGCATTTATTCATGTGATTTATTTTTTCCTTTAAAATAATGAGTGTGTAGGTGAGGTATGTCCTTGTGTGTGCAGCTGCACATGTGTGTGAGTGTATGTGCAGAGGCCAGGACAAGCTTAGTGTCTTTCTTCTGGCATCTATCTACTTTATCTTTGAGACGGAGTGTGTCATTGGCCTGGAGCTCCGCCACCAGGCTGGGCTGGCTGGCAGTGAAGCCCAGGGATCTACTGTCAGGGCCTCAGCACTGAGCTGCCAAGCACGTGCGATGGTTGCTGGTGTTTCTGGGGATCATGCTGAGACCCTTATTCACGGAACCATCTCTCTAGAAAATAGGAGATTTTCTCCCTCACATGCTAGCATATACTCTCAGTCTTTGTTTCCCCTCCTCTTCAGCTTCCCTCAACAACAGACCAGAGTTCACATTAATGGTTTTATACAACACATGACATTATTTCTCTAGTGGAAATGCTAATTAGACTTTAATAATTATAAATTGATTCTTTTTAAAACATTCTATCTGTTAATTAAAAATGATTAATTCAACAAAAATCTTAAGAAAAGACCTAACTTTTACAAATCAATGCATACATTATATGTAAAGATCTTTTTTTTCCTCAATCCCATAACAACAACGTGGTGTCATTGGTCGAGTGCTCACCCAGCATGGGATACGCTAGATATGGCTGCACACACCTGCAATGCCAGCACTTGGGAGATGGAGGCTGGAAGAGCAGAATTCACGGTCATCTCTAACTTTAGAGACCCTTTCTCCAAAAAATATCAACACGAAGTGGGAAATGCTGTTACAAGAAATATCCCAGTTGTCTTAGTTAGCTCTGTGGGCTTGGACCAGGGTGACATATCCAAAATCTTAGTAAAAGGGACAGTAGGCTTAGACGTTCCTTTTGAGGCTGCTGCGCGACACACTTGTTCCACAGCAAATGGTATTTCCACACAGCCCACTGTGGTCTAACAGGTGACTGCTGAATTTATGATTAACACTTACATTTCTAGAACTTTGAAAGTTCTCTGTCTTATTACAGAACATTACAGACAACCACCCTTGATCAAAATGCAGAGAACAAGAGACCATGGAATGGCCAGGCCCAACTGAAACAGCTGCTGCCCAGTTGATGCACCCGAGGGTATATGGATCGGCTCAGAAGGGCAGGGGCAGAGAGACAGTTAGAGCCACAGGGCCAGGACATTTCCCAGGACATGGCTGCCTAAAGAGTTGAGCAAGGGTGACAGCAGCAGACAGGCTAATGTGGAAGGCGAAGGCTCCACACAGCCAACCCTAGACATAGACCTACAGGCAGATAAGGGATGCCCAGAGCTGGGGAAATAAATAGTCCTCCTCAGGAAAGAACTGTCCACGTGCTTATCCAAACAGTCAGCTCTGAAAACACACACGTACGGTACAAGCAACATTCCACGGACCAAGCAGGGTGTGTGTGTGTGTGGGTGTGTGTGGGTGTGTGTGTGTGTGTGTGTGTGTGTGTGTATGATGTATATGGGAGAGGTTGGAAGGTAGAAAGGGAAGAGAGAAATGATGTGATTATAATTTTAAAAAAACTACTATTATAAAAAGATCCAGAGATGGAATATTTTCTAAGCTTCCTTTGTATGGAGAGAAACAGGAGACAAGATGGTAATGAAAAGGGCAGACTCATCAGGACACTCAAGTTTCTTGAGAAGAACATTGTAAGACATCAAGGAACAGGAAATTAACAAACTAACCCTTTAGTAAGGCACTGACCTTGGAACACAGAGCAGGGACATGTGTGCTAGCCAAGAGACAACTGCATGTCCATGGCTGCTTTGCAGATTAAGGGTTTTCCTTTGTTCAACTGACCGTGAGAAAATGGTTAAATGGTTTCTGTTATCATCTTAGCTTTACAAATTATATGCACTTGTGTGACGTTTAAAGTACTTGCATGGAAGCTAAATGATTCAAACCACAAGGTCCTGGTTTAAACTGCAGCAACTCTGTGCAGTAGAGTTCATTTACACCACACAACTGCCAGGCAGATGTTCACTATGATGACATAAATTAGCCAAGTTTAGAGCACATGTACCTCTGACGAGTACACTGCAACCTCAGCTCCTGTTCTCGTCCTTTTTCTATTTGAAATAGGGTCTCAGCATTGCCAATCTGGCCACCAGCTCCTCACATAGCCTAGGAGGACCCTGACCTCCTGTGTCTCCTCCACTTATACTTCTCAAGTGCTGGGATTGCACATGTAACTCCATGCCTTCTCACTTGACTGACCAGATCAACCCCTGTGGGTGTGCGTGTGCTTGTGCAGGGGTGCACACCCATGCAATCAGAGGACACCTCCAGGAGTCAGGGCTCTCCTTCCAGCATGTGGGATAAATTCAGGTTGGCAGGTCTGGCAGCAAGCTATTTCCTGAGACATCATATTCACATGGCTTCTGGTAAAGAGAAAGCTGTCACAGAACTTTTACTGATGTTGAAGTGAAAACAGCCAATTTATGGCAGAACTAGACTGGAACTCCAGCCTCTTACTAGGCTACTTTGCCTTCACCCGACCACAAGGGCTTCTGTGTTCAGGATTAACCTCTGGAAAGGGTGCAAGTGTACTTCAAGCTGTGACTTTAAAACACAGCGGTAAACGCAAATCTCCAGACAATGACATTTTCTGCTGAACTTGAAACTAGATAAAATAAACTACATTTAGATGTCTGCCTAGCTGGACCAGATGGATGTTCCACTGAACACTGGGATGGACTCCACAGCAATCTGGAGCACAGGTTGACCATGCTTTCTCCTAAGTCAAGTAGGCCTGTTTGTTGGAGCCATTCCAACTCCAGGGCACTCTGTGGTGGCTGTTTGCTCTGAGTGGGGTTCCTCACATCAGAGATAACTCTATATGTGTGTTAGTTGACCGTTTCAGAGTCTACTGGCTTTTAAGACCCAGAACTGTTCTCACACGGGAAAGCTTGCTCCTGTCATCGGGTCTGAACATAGAGGTCTCATTATGATTTCTCTAAGGTTAAAAATAACATGCTTGATGGATATGTATGTACGCATGCATGTATATATGTATGTATACACACACACACACATATCAACAGAAAGAAAATAAATGCTAAAACACACCATCCAACAGAACTTAGAAACCCTTATAAAATTATTATTGGTGTGTGTGTGTGTGTGTGTGTGTGTGTGTGTGTCTTAGAGATGGGTATTGGGTGCCTTCATTGATCTCCACCTTATTCTGTAAGATAGGGTAGTTCACCGACCTTGGAGCAGACCTACTGAGCCTGAAGTCCACGGATTTGTGTAGACTGGCTAGTCAGCAAGCCCTAGGGAACCTGCCCCACCTTTCTAGCATGGGGATTACAGGTGCCTGCTGCCAAGCCTGTGCACTGTTGCTGGACACTGAGCTCATGCACTCATGTCACTTTACTGAGCCATCCCCTCAGCCCTAAAACTATATTTTAAAATAAAAATGCTGTTCAGGACACCTCCTTTTTGGCTCCAGAAGCAGTTCTGGGTCTTCAAAATTGCTATGCTGTGTGTATAAAAGGTGAACAAATGACCACAACTTGGGGTCCACACCTTCCATGAGAGAAGTGGCACTCAACACCAGCTTTTGAAGAAGACATGGGATACGCAGTGTCAACCCTGGCTGTGCTGCTAACTCACCTCACGTGGTAATCCGTGGCAGGCCTGAGATCTTTCAGGTTACACTCCAATTCTTCTCCACTGGAAGACAAAGCCTTTGTTAGTTTAATACTGGTCTCAATGACCAAGCAGCTTTGGGAGTGGGCTTCACTGTCATTCACAGTGACTTAAATACTACTATGTATGCATCAAAACTCAGATGTAAACCTGATTTGGTTGGCTTTTGCTTCTGTTGTATTTTTAAACTGAAAATCAGACTCCTTTGATGACACCACTCAGATCTAAGAAACAACAAAGTCATTTAAATTTTTAAAAATTTAAACTGCCTTATGACTTCCATGACATAAAGGCAAATGTGTATGCAAACAGGTAGATCTGTAGGTCAGCATGCTATCTGCATGGCAGAGGGACCCCAATCTTTCCTGGCAGGAACCCTGAAGAAGCCCTTGGCACAGGATTACCCTAGTGAACTCGCAGTCTATCTCAGGCCCCCAAGACATAGTTCTCGGACATAAAGTAAAACCACTCTGTGAGCCAAAGGGGAAACTGAGGCTCAACCTAACTAGTGAAGAAGCAACCGTACAAAGTAAGACAGGCTCTGATAAATCACGACACTCAGGTCTGGAGTGGTGGCATGCACCTGGAAGCCAGAACAACTCTGGAAGCTGGCGCAGGATTACCATAAATTCAAAAGCAGCCAAGAGGACCACACGGCAAAACCCTCCCTTCATTTTTTTTTTTTTTAAAGATGGAGGCTATGTGTGTGTTCATAACTTATTTTTCATTCTTCAAAATAATTAAATGGCACACTAAAGAGAGGAAACTAAGTTCATTATCTGACACCAGCCTAAGGGATAAAAGACACTGCCATAGTTTTCAAAATAAGAGACACAGTCTTCACAGTAGAGAACCATCCAGTCAGCTGGCAAAACTGGAGTCAGGACAAGTTACATGAACATTCTGTGGCAACTTTATGTTTTCAAAAACTGGAATGTGGTTATCTACAAAAACATCCTTGGGCTCAGAAAACATCCTGAAACACTTGGTGGTAAAGGGCTGTCAAGTCTCATAAAAAGAAATAAACAGAAAACAGAAAAATACACAGCTAGCAACGTAACAGGGTAAAGGGTCGGTGACAGAAAGGTATCTGCAGACTACACCTGCACGCGATCGTCAATACGCCCGAAGCTTGGTGTGTCTGAACTTCTCCCAAATAAAGTTGTTGTTGTAACTTTCAAACCAGAAGCTATGTCCACACCTACTGAACAGCTGTGCAGCTTGACCCGCACTACAACCTAAAGTATTTTGTTATCTGCTAAACTAGACCAATATAAAAAAAACAGCAGTCATTGAGAGTTTTAGCATTTCTTGGAGAAGAGTACCCTAAAGAATTAAGAAGCCATATCAGCTGAAGTTGTAGGCCAAGTGCTCCCTTCCAGCAGAGCCAAGCTTCCCACCGTCAGCGGCAAGCTGCATGGTGGTGCCTACCTAGCTCCATGGGTCAGCACGGGAGCAGTTCTTTTCTTATTTCTTTTTCTCTTTACTAGTCCACAAATTCATTCACTGAGGTAGTACACCATGAGTGTAGAACAGGAAGAGGGCAAAGTGTTTGGCATTGATGAGATGTAGATCAAGAAGAGAGACAGAGGCTTTGGGCTGAGACATGGTGGGCTCTGTGTGAGCGAGTGCCCTTGCGGTGAAGGCTACTTTCACAGGAAGGGCCAACAAGAAGTGCGACTAAAGCTCACTTTCTGATTTCCTGCTCTGCAAACATGAGCTGTACAAAAAGAAAGATCCGATCTGGAAGTGGGGCCTGACTCTAGTGGAGTTTTTTGTTTGTTTGTTTTGTTTTGCTTTGCTTTATCACAGTTAGAAAACAGGTATAAATCCCCAGGCCAGCAAATATGTGGGACTTCATAAACAAGGGGCTAAGCTCTTCCTCTTTGCACTGAACTCAGAACCATTTTACACACTTTTTGTCCTGAAAGACCTTGGTAGAAAATTTTTATTAATGCTGTATTGACAACTAGCATATAATCAAGAGATTCACTTCACCATACAGCCCTGTGTTACTAATTTCTGATTAATAATTACTTGGACAAAATTGATTAGTTCCTAACATTATAATTACTAACTTTCTCCAGGACTCAGAGTTGAATCCAGGGTCTCATGCATGCTAGGCTCATGAGCTGGCTCCTCAGCCCTGTGATTATTAATGCTTAAAAGGAAATTTGCATCATATGAATCTCCCGTGTTTTCCTCTTCAGTGATACAACTGAGTAGTAATGAAAAGCATGTGAAAACACACTCTACCTGTAAATGATCTTGTACTTCCCATCTCGCCCTTTGTCAGATAAGGCCACCTCATAGCTGTAAGAGCAGGGAAGGCCACCGTGGGGTCCGCAGGACAGTCCGACAGGGGGTGCCCAAGACAGCACAACTGCTCTTGCCTGGATGTTAGACACCTGAGAAAAGAGGGGGCATGTGTTAAAGAGAGTCTACCCGTGTTCCTTCCTGTGCCTGACAATTCCAAGTAAACAAAGGCACTTTCTAGAAGCCTTAGAACTTTGCTGTGTTGAGTTATCCTATGAAGGTAACACTAGCTCCACTGAGACCCATGGTCCTGTAGATCTCTAAGAGAAAACGGAAGCAAAGACCAGGCTGATGGGAGCTTTCCTTTCTCCACTGTCCATCTTTATCCAGTGACTACAGCCTCTGCTTAAGACTTCACCTGAGCAAAGGACCTAGGAGAGCAAGAGCTGACTCTCCACTCACCACTGCTGGGTCTGCTCTAGCTACATGTTCTCCTTAGGCACCTCTGGATACTCCCTGCTGCCACAGCACTGGTCTGCTTATTTTAAAACAGGTCTAGCCTTGGCTTCTTTCCCCGCCTGGTCTCAGCTGCCTAGAGGCTCTCTAAGTTGTCTCTCCAAATAACAATCTCTACTCCCAACCTGGTGCATAAGCCTTAATCCTTTAATGCAAATCTAACAATGACGTTTTTCAAGCTAATTTTCTAAAGACTGTTTATTGTAACCTGGTTCCTGGTCTGGATAACTCACTAAAGTGAAAGAAGGAGTAAGACTCAAAAACAAGCCAAAGCTTAGTGTTCACGAAGACCTCATAGTTGACGACGTCAGCTCTAGGTGGGGATGCATGAGGGATACAGATGGTCACTCAGTGCCTATGTTATCTCCTATTTCTGCCACTATCTGATCAATATAGACTATGAAAATCCATATACTCAAAATACTTTAAAAGCACAGAGATAAATGTGGAGTATCCTTTCTATTCTTGTTACTTATTCCAATATTTATAGGTATTCCTTCATATAATTTCTGTTCTATACAGACATCACACCATGGCCCATTTATCCAGACTCCTATTCATCCTTCAAGACCCCAGGCGGACCTCACCTCACTGCTGAGTGGCCTCAACGTGCCACATGCACCACTGTGCTTCTATGCTTTTGTGCTCTGTGGAACTCAGTGGGAACTGCTACCACTGCTAATCCCACCCCTGTCCTTTGTCAAGCTCTCCTGACAGACTAGCACTTCCTGAGGGCACAAACCAAGTCTGAGTCAACAGTGATCAGTGGCTGTGGAATAAATGCTTGTTGAATAAAAACTGAATCAGAGGGAATATAGCACACCAGTTTCTGATAGAGGCAGCAGGAAAAGCAAAAGACCATTGATAGATAGGACCTATAAAATGACCTGTTAGGAAAGACTATCTGAGAACCAATCTCTAGCCTTCCAGCTGCGGCTGCAGACTGCCAACCCCCCTCCTGTTGTGCCTTCCACTGACTGAACTACACCACCTAAAGGGCAAGAATGTGGGACCAAGAACCGCTCTTGGTGTGTGACCAGCTGCCTTGTGCTCCTGTTCCCACAATATCCCACCTTGATAGACCATTGACACAATCAACCCTTCCTCCCCTTGTGGCTTCTGTAGGTATTTGTCCTCAGCAGCAAGACACGCAGCTAACACAAGGAGCGTTGGTGTTTCCACAGTGAGTAGAGAGGCACACAGGGCACCAGGGGCCGACCAGGGACAGGCTGTAGACTCTCCTCCCAGGTCTGCTTGTCAGTGTCTTGGCCACTTCACCTCTGGGTATTAATCCCTTTGTTTGTTTCTCTGATTAGCTTTTCAGACAGTTTCTCATGCAGACCAGGGTATATGCTGAATTCTTCTATATACCTACAGGTGTAATCTTGAGCTACTCAGCATTTTTTCTGAGTTTAATTTCACAGGTGCTGTTTTGTTATGAAGGGTTCAGTTTCCATTAAGAAAGACAGGCTACCCACACCTGGGAGACATCTGCTGGGGTGATACATAGCTGCCTGGCCCCATTCTGAGAACCAAGTGGATAGTGACACTGATTTCATGACTGGGGTGTGAACTAGCACGTCTCAGAATAGCCCAGGGAAAGCCTGTGCTCCAGATACCAAACATGCATTCAGAAACTCATGCCCTTTAAACTTTACCTTTTCTCAAAACTGCTACAAACACACTTCCATCCACGAAGATTTAATTACTTAAATGGGCAGAGATGTGTTATGCTAGATGCACCAGCTAAAACAGTGCTTACTCGCCCCTAGACTGTGAGCCAGCCTTGAGGAGATGTAGGCACCTATGGAAACACAATCTTGCTCAAGGGCCTTTCCAACACTAGTGCACGCTGGGAACTCAGCATTGGTTCACAAGGACAGGCATTCTGTGAATTCTTCCCTTAAGCTCTGTCAGCAGCTGGCCTCCGGCTTCTGTTCTTTAGCCACTGGCATGCTGTGGGAGAGAGTGTTGGGCTTCCCTTTTTGGACTTTGAGTCATTTCCACCTCAAGGCAGACTCCAGGAAACTATAGTATGTCTTTGAGGACAATTCTCCCAGGGGTCAATCCTCAGTCTCAGATGGGTCAGGGGTGAGTTGGTGAGGTGAGATCTCTGGGTTCAAAAGCCCTGCTCTAGGTGACAGCACATGCGTACGTGACTGTCACATTGCAACCTCTTACTCTGGGCCCAAACTCTCTCACCAGTGCTGATCACTGATATCTAGGAAGTGGTCATTTGTTCACTACGGTGATCTCCACCGCTACAGACACAGTCACTCAAAGGATAACTGCTTCACGGATGTGCAAGAGGTCTGCTGCCACCACTCCAAGTTGGCATCTTTGGGATCAGGGATAGGCATGATTTGCAGGTCTGGATAACTAGACAGGGTACAATCTGACTTCAGTAGCACTGAAGGGTCTCTGGAACGTATATGAGCTAAATCTGCACAGAAATTCATTAACTGGTTAAAAGTACCCTGGGGGCTTATAAAACCACTAAGTACTTCTAAATGGCCATGCATCAGTTAGAACTCAGTCGTTCCTATGTGTTTAAAGTACAGATTCCAACTTGAGAGTAGTTGTGTGTATGTGCAGTAAAATATATTAACTTGTAGCCATCCTCATACCTTTCTCTCTGCCCCTTCTGACCACTATTTGAACTAGCCTGTAAAATTCTTTCTCCTTTTTTATTCTCAGAATTTGGCTATGTGGGATAGCCACCAATGTGGTGAAGGAATATGCTAAGGAAATAGTACCACAGAAATTGGTAAATTCGAAAGCAGTCTTCATGATCAATAACCCCAAAGAAAAACACAGGAGAGGAAAGGGTTAAAGGTGAAGATTCAAATCGCCAGCTTCAGGCTCCTCTGCCTTTCCAGCTCTTGATGTGGTGTGTCTATTGCCAGACACTAGGCTGTGCATTTTTCAAGGAAGTGCCTCCTACAGGAACTCGCTCTCGCCTCCTAGGTTTTGCTTCTGGCAGACAATCAATTGTTTCTTCAAACTAAACACTGGTGGATGGAAATGGTGCACAACCACAGCTCCAGGTTACCTGCCTTTACATCAACAAAATAAGCAGCTCACCAGGACATGGGAGAGCTCCACTCTCTGGGGGGCTCCAGCCAGCAGAACAGCTGTGAATTCCCAAGCCAGAAGGCGGCATTACAGCCCCTGCCTAGACGAGAGCAATGGCCTTGTCAGCCAAGTCCCCAAGGCACCCAAGTGTTCCAGGACAAATACCTATGTTTCAATAGACAGACAGACACCCCCCCCCCCGTGGGCATCTGTCCTACCCACCGGAGTCCAGATATGTCTGTCAGACACTTATTCAACAAACATGTCAAGGGTTCTATATGTCAAGGACAGTCATAGCTAGGTCTTGGGTGCACAGAGACTATGGGACAATCGTGCATATGGACTTTAGAACGAGGACACAAAAGGCAAAGAATGAGCGAGGATTAAGGGAGAGAACACCATGCAAAGGACTGGGTTGGGAATAATGAATGGCTGGTACCAGGCAGAGGAGGGTGACCAGGAGGAAAGTGAGTACCACCCAGAACGCCTCCCTTCCCAGGTTGGGAATCAGCCCGGGTCCACACAACAGCAGTAAGAACTCTTAATGGTTTAGCCACTCTCCAGCCCTCCACCTTATTTTCTGCACCAGGATCACTCACTGAATCTACATCTTACAGTTTCAGCCACACTTGTTAGTCAGCAAGCTCCGGAACCACTTGTCTCCGCCTTCTAACCTCTGCCATCTCTGCTTGGGTCACAGGTGTGCTCCGTCACTCCTGTCTTTTGTTTTTTATGTGGGTGCTGAGGTCCCAGCTCAGGTCCTCAGGTCTGCAGATGAAGCATTTACCCACCGAGTCACCTCCACCCCTTTTCTGGTCTCTCCCTGCTCTTAACCACTAGCCCTCTAATCTGTTGCTGTGTCTACAACGGGAACGTTCATTTCTGCATTCAGTCTCCCACTCTAGTTCTTCATCCTCCTCTTTCCAGAACGCTTCGTCTACCAGACACTTCCAGCTGTGTGCTATCTCTATTTTTCTGGATGTTCTGCAAGTGAAACAGACTTAGTATGTCCAAGAATAGCTATCAAAATATGATAAGAGGCTAAAATTAAGTGACCCTGAAGGAAGTCCAGGCAACTGGAAGAGATCTTCAGAAACATCCTTGAATGCACTATGCTATGGGCAACAGCAGGGATGCACACGGCCATGGTGGCACTACAGGAGCTACTGTAGACCATGACGAATATTCACCCAACGGTATGGGCAACAACTGGGAAGCTATCGAAAGGAATGCGCAGCAGCCGAAAGCTCAGGTACCCATAACATTTGGTATTGAATGGGTATAATAATTTAATCAATTGATCCTTGGAATGGGCCTAGCATCTAGGCTTCCTTGCCACACTGAACACCATCACCTGTTTCTAACCCCTGTATCCTCTTCCCATGTGGACCATGTTGTCAAGGAGTAGGAGAGTTTCTAACACCCCCATTGGGGATGGCCCTGGTGCTATTTGTATGCTGATGTTAATTCTGATTTCCCAGGAGGGGTTGTCTGGAATGAGAAATGAGTCATGTACTCAGGTGACTTCTTGTGAACCTTCCTCTTATGAATAAAAGAAACCAATCACTGGGCAAGTAGGCGGGACTTCGGTTTGGAGAGAGGAAGAGAAGAGGCAGGAGATATGAGCTTTTGGATGAAGACATTGGAAGGGCAAGATGTAGCTACTAGTGACACACACCCCCCCCCCCCCTACCCCCCCCCCCCCCCCCCCCCCCCCCCTCCCC
>JADRCD010216550.1:0-49024 GCA_019843815.1 Montemys delectorum
TCTCTGTATCCAGATCTCTGGCACACTGCCCAAAAGCCAGTAGGAACTCAATTAATGTTGATGAATGAGTTAATATATGAATGGTGATAGCCTGGTGTCTGGTACATCAGAGGTGACCAATAAATACTGGTTGAAATGAAATTAAGTTCAAAGTACAGGTCAAGAAGTAAGGACAGAGAGAAACAAGGAAGAGGGGTTGTTGAAGACTGTCAACAGATAGCAAGATCAAAGGAAGTGAGCACGGAGGTAGGGAGCATTGGATTTGATAAAAAGGAAGTTAATGGGGTCTGGAGAGACAGCTTAGTCATTAAGGCCACTTGTTGCTCCTGCAGAGGACCTAGATTTGTTTCTTAGTATCCACATGGTGTTCATGACCATCTACAACTCCAGTTCCAAGGGCCCTGCCGTCCTGCTATGATAAAATAATTGAATTTTTTTTAAGATTTATCGATTTATTTTATGTATATGAGTACACTGTAGCTGTACAGATGGTTGTGAGCATTTATGTGGTTGTTGAGAATTGAATCAAGGATCTCTTCTTGCTCCGATCAGCCCTGCTCACTCTGGTCAACCCCACTCTGGTCAACTCTGTTCTCTCAGCCCCTGTTTGCTCCGGCCCAAAGATTTATTATTTATTATTAAACATAAGTACACTGTAGCTGACTATAGACCCACCAGAAGAGGGCATCAGATCTCATTATGGGTGGTTGTGAGCCACCATGTGGTTGCTGGGATTTGAAGTCAGGACCTTTGGAAGAGCAGTCAGTGCTATTACCCATTGAGAAGAGCGGTCAATGCTCTTACCCACTGAGCCATCTTGCCAGCCCATAAGTGAATCTTTTTAAAAAGGAAATTAATCTTAAAACCTAGAATAAATGGCCATTGAAAAGTTTATCACAATTTAGTAACTATTGAAGTGTTCATGACAACTCTTAAATTTTTTTAAGACTTTTTTCATTTTATGTGCCTACATCTATATAAGTGCACATCTAGATATAAGTGTATATCTGGTGCTTACGGAGGTCAGAAGAGGGCATTAGGTCCCTGGAAATGGAGTTACCAACAGTTGTGAGCTGCCATGTGGGTGTCAAGAACCCAATCTGGGTCCTCTGCAAGAGCATCAAGTACTCTTAACCACTGAGTAATCTCTCCAGCTCCATAAGTCTTGAAATCTAGTTATTGGGTGGGTACTGTGGGGGGCAGGGGGATAGCAAGATAGCTTATTTGGTAAATGTGTTTGCTACTTGCCTGAAAACCTGAGTTGATCTCCAGACCTCACAAGGTAGAAGAGAACAGAATTTACAAGTTGTCACCTCCCCTCTCCCATCCCCAACAATGCATACACTTTTAAAAGATGCAATAAAATCTAGTTACTAGGTAAATGCCTTTGAACTTTGTATGTGTGCTATGCTACAGTCTTTACTACCTAGTTAAAAATGCCCATACAGCAAGTACTAAAGCTTAAAGGGACCAGAGACCGCATTCACACCTGAGTTTAGTATCAGGCTTCAGTGCATGCTTTTCCTCCTATGAGAGACTTGAGACCATTAGTTAAGGGGTTGTCATCTTCGCTACCATCTCCCTCCGTTCATTCACTGAGCAAGTATTTACTGTGCTGCTATTCTTCAGTCAGTGCTTCAACAACCATTTAGAAAGTTTGCTTTTAAGACTTGTTTTGTTTTATTTTGAGGCAGATCCCTGGTTTTCCTGGAACTCACTTTGTAGGTCAGGCCAATCTTGAATTCACAGAGATCTGCCCGTCTTTGTTTCTTTTCTCTTAAATCCTCTGGGCCATAGTTACAAATGCCTTTAATCCCAGTACTCTAGAGGCAGAGGCAGGTAGATCTCTGAGTTTGAGGCCAGCCTGGTCTACAGAGGGAGATCCAGGACAACCAGGGTTACACAGAGAAACCCTATCTCAAAAAACCAGAAGACTCTTAATCCTACACATGCCTGGACTCCTGGGGCAGCTGAATTGGGAACTTCCTTCTAAGAGGCATTCAGAACTCTCACCACCAGTTGCTGCTTCCAGACACGCCATGAATGTAGGCATCCAGGTTATCTCCTGGGAACAGAACTGCTGCCCAGCACATGTTCTAGGGAATTCAGCTTTACACCCGGTAGCCAAATGAGTTCAGGGTTTCCTTATTGCAGGATTTTCTGTGTTTATATGCAAAACTGCATGAGGGGAGGGTTGATATTTGAGTGATATGGTATAAAATGCTTTCTAAACTCATTTAACTTTTTCTTGGGTTTAACCTGTGTGTGTGTGTGTGTGTGTGTGTGTATAAAATCTATGCCGTACATGTATGTATGACATTCACCTGGGGGAGGTGACCTGGAGCTGATATTTGAAGTAGGAGTTCACCTTATGGTGAGGGTGACAGACACATGACCTGAAATGGGAGCACTATGTGAACCAGGAAGCAGGCCAGTGGGGCTAGATGGAGAGCATTGTGAGGCTAGAGTGTTTACAGAGGTCACGATACATGAGGGCTTGTGGGAAAAGGCCTTATATTGAAAATTCGTGTCTTTATCTGAAGATGTATAGAAGCCACTAGATTAGTGTTTTAGAAAGATCATTTAAACTGTTAAATCCAGAACCGATTAGCACAGTGCCTTAGGGCCAAATGAGCTATTTGGAAGGTTGTAGACGTGATTCATTGAACAAAAAAGGGACTGTACTAGGAGAGACGCTAAAAAGAACTCCTTCGTGTGTCTAGAAGAAGTCCTTTGTTGAAAAAGCAGCCAAGCCCACACAGAACTAATAGCTATGTGTTAATTCACAGATACCCACCTACTTCCCCAGAAAACTCTCTCTGTTCCTGAAAGACTAGATGAAAAGGAAGTGATCTGTTCCCCTCAGTTTATCTAAACAAAGTACTGTGCAGAAACACTTGCTCCAGACCCTAGAGTATCTGCCACTGTGATCCAAAGAGAGCTCAAGAACTTTGTAGCCTAATAGCCCTCCTTAACCATGCTCTCTGGGGCCCAGCCTTACCCATGCGACTGTATGTTTACTTCCTGGATCTGGGAGGAATTAAAGAGGTACTACTAACTCCAACCATAGGGAAGAATTCCTTCTCTATGCCTAAAGAGATTTGAAATAAGAGTCAACTCTATCCACAATTACAGTAGTGATTAGGCCCCTGGGTACTATTTTTTCATCCTGTTCCTGAGCCTCTGAGATCTTCCAACACATCTTACAATTCACCCCTAACAATTGCTCGCATTCTTGTTGTCTACATACCCTCACAAAAGCTTTCATGCTAGAATTACACAGTGAAAAATTTAGGGCTAGTACCTTTAAAAAAACAACATTACTTACTCAGAATTCTATTTGGTACATTCTGCATAGACTGAATTGTTAGAATAAATATATGTAAGTCTCCTGGCTACCTAATTTGTGTTAAAGTTCTCTTTCTCTAATCATTTACAGTGAGCTTGTTTAAATTTATATTAGTTTAATATTCTAGAACTGGCTTAAATTTGTATATTTTAGAACCAGGTATATTAAAATATAGTACATTCCTATAATCTCAGCACTAGGGAGATGGTGGTAGGGTGATCATAAGTCAGTGACCAGCCTAGGCTAAAAAGCAAGTAAGTCTTATCTTATTAAAGAGTTTATTTATTTAATGTATGTAAGTACACTGTCATATGGTTACAGATGGTTGTGAGCCACCATGTAGTTTCTGGGATTTGAACTCAGGACCTCTGAAGAACAGTTAGTGCTCTTAACCACTGAGCCATCTCACCAGCCCAAGAAATTGACTTAAGACAAACAGCAACAAGGAATTAAACTCTGAGTAATTTTAAGTATACCTGGGTTTGGCGTATGCGAGCAAATTCTGGATAGAGATAATGTCATATAATTTTCTCCCTATATTTTCATTGGACTAGCACATAGAATATATTAATGATTAGTTGTCTGGTATGCAAGGCTCTCTTAGCTGAAGCCTAAGCTTTTCATAGATTTGTATTTCTTTTCCAGAATGTCAATGAACTTTAACTTTAATACTAAAAATGATGAAAAAGACACTTAAGAATATTCTTGGGCCGGGCGTGGTGGCGCATGCCTTTAATCCCAGCACTTGGGAGGCAGAGGCAGGCAGATTTCTGAGTTTGAGGCCAGCCTGGTCTACAGAGTAAGTCCAGGACAGCCAGGGCTACACAGAGAAACCCTGTCTCAAAAAAAAAAAAAAAAAGAATATTCTTAAAATAAAAAATTTGAAGAAAATGAAATAAACCTAATGAAAAGATAGTTATACATATGTGCTGAAATGAAGAAAGCTTTTCAAAATTTCTAAATTAACTCAAAGAGTTAATGAAATTACAATTATAGACAGTTGTTCATAAGGTTTAATGAATTGGTTATAAAAATTTTAAGAACAAAACTTAAGCAAATACCAGTGACAGTACAGGGGAAGTGATGAGGATTTTTAAAATAAGATATAAACTGTGATAATTATAAAAGGTTAATACACTCAATCATGAATTAATTTATTAAATATAAGTTTAATACCCTGAGGGGTGTAGCGGTGGCACATATCTTTAATGCCAACATTCAAGAAGTAGAGGCAGGGGAATCTCTGAGTTTGAGGCTAGCCTGGTCTACAGAGTGAGTTCCAAGATAGCCAGAGCTACACAGAGAAACCTTGTCTCAAAAAACAAAAAAAAACCATAAATAAATAAATAATGCTATACTTGTACCCTGCAAAGAATTAGAATCAAGAATATATGAAAACTTCAATACATGTAATTTAACAGATGAGCAAAAGATATGAAATACATGAAGAAATATATACAGATGTAAACTTTACACAGTTAAGTGACAATAGACTGAATATCTAGTAGTAGTTAGAGAAATAAAACAACAAATCCACAGAGAGGACTATTAATTATTAATTATGAATTATTTGTTAGTTATTTTAGGGAAATAAGACACCAAATCCACAGAGAGGACTCATTTGTTTGGTTAAAAAATGATATAGAGGCTGGAGGGATGGCTCAGTCATTTAAAGTACTGGCTGCTCTTCCAGAAGACCTGGGTTCAGTTCCTACACCCACATAACAGTTCACAAGGGACTGAGACGCCAATTCTAGAGTATCTAATGCCCTTTTCTGGCTTCCATGGACACTGCATACATTTGTTGCATGGCCATACATGGAGATAAAATAGCCATACACATAAAATAAAAATAAATAATATTTTTAAGTTATAATGCCAGTAGTATGGATCAATAAGATTGAGATAATTTTAAAAATCAATTTGACAGGGCTGGAGAGATGGCTCAGGAGTTAAAGAGTACTGGCTCTTACCAGAGGGCCTGGGTTCAATTCCCAGCACCCACACGGCAGTTCACAACTGTCTGCAATTCTTGTTCCAGAGGATCTGACATCCTCACACAGACATACATGCAGTCAAATCACCGATGAACATAGAAATAAAATAAATTAAAAAAAATCAATTCCACATTGTGTTGTGAAACTTAACATTCATTATTTTCTGTCTGACTATTCATTTCCTCCTCTCCCCCAACATCGTTTAGTCTAGAACCCCTGCTCTGCTCATCCCTGCACAAGCTGGGAAACCCGATCTGCCCTCCCTTCCCCCAACCCCACTTACACAGAGAAAACCTCAGGCTAAATTTCATCACTCCTTATCTGAATATTTCCTGTAGCCCATGGTGGGGGGGTTAGTCTTTGACCATGTATGGACAAAATCCTTGCCCAGTGCTATAAAACCTCCTCCCTTTAGCTTAGGTTTGTGACTTCACTGACCTTTACCTGTGAGACTGATGAACCCAGTCTGATGGACCCATGATGAGTGCTGTTTTCTAATAAACCTGCTTATCTACTTTTAATCTGGTCTAATCTGGTTTATATCTGCATCACTGAGGAAGGAGAAAAGCCTATTTCCTCAGACCTCGAGGTTTTTTATTTGTTTTGCTGTTGTGTTTTTGGTTTTTCGAGACAGGGTTTCTCTGTGTAGCCTTGGCTGTCCTGGAACTCACTCTGTAGACCAGGCTGGCCTCAAACTCAGAAATCTTCCTGCCTCTGCCTCCCAAGTGCTGAGTTTAAAGGCGAGCACCATTACTGCCTGGCTCTGGACCCCAAGGTTTTATGATGTAGCCCAGACTAGCTTGTAACTTACTATGTAGACCAGGCTGGACTTAAATTTATGTAGGTCTGCCTGATTCTCCTTAGCGAGTGCTGGGATTATAGTAGTGTGCCACCACACTTGATTCTTTAACCCAGTAATTCCACCATGTATTCCCCATCCTTTATAATGCAAACTAGATTCCCAACATGATTGATTGCTCATAGATAAAATACATACTCTTCTTGGTATCAGAGAAATCAAACCTTGCTGTCAAGAGACCACTCATTTTACTTCAGGAGTAAAACTGAAGTAAACTGAGACAGAAAACTTTATTCTACTATTATGGAAGGGAAAAAATGTTCAGTCTTGAGCTTTAGGTCTGTTTGCACATACCAGGAAATTAAATAGCTCTCAACGTCTACAATAAATTCATGCTGCAACTATAATTGTGTTGGTGTACACATAATAAAACCCAGGAAGAATAAAGATGGAAAGAACATTGACATTATACTTTTGCTTTTTCCTTTCATATTTAGGACTAATTTTAAAGGAGATGGGAAAACACTCTATAGAGAAAGCTAGTAGTAACTTTTCCTTAAGGCTTTGAGTAGAATAACTCCAATGGGCCACTACTAAAGCAAAATGTGCTCCAGCAGCTTCTCCTCCACACTAGTTCTTGGATTTTGGCAGAGCACTAAAAGAACAGATTGACCAATGTACTGCTACGGTGCTAGGAGAAATTGTGGCTAGCTTAACTCTAGTCATAAACGCTACAATTCTCCTCACTGAGGGCAGTTGCCCTCCTGGATCTGGCCATTGATCACTTGGAGACAAGAGGAGAGTTTGGATTGCATCTCAACAACTTTATTGACAACACCCAAAGAAGAGTTTCAAGTTTTTGCCCTTTAAACCATTGGTCACTTTTATCCTTTCTCAGCCCTCTTGAAGGTACATGTGTAAATACAAGTTGCTAAAACCTCACTTACACAGCTTAGTGCTTCAAAGAACATAAAGGAAATGAAAACAAAATAAATCACTTAATCACAGCAAGTCTTCTAAATGCTTGCTTTCTATTTCAATGAACATTTGTTTAAAGTCAAATACAAGCAGAACAAAGAGATTATACTTTTAATGCGTAGGTCCTCATTCTGTTGTCATGGGCAAGCATATGGAACAGACTATACTTTGACCCTTACTGTCAAAAGGTGATGGCCTGTACTGTTAGCATTAAACTTAGCAGTCCTCTTGGCTCCAGGAAGGATACCAGCTCCCTTGGAAGCCTTCCTCACACATCTGAGGTGGTAAAAGCAGCTTCTAGTAAGCTCCCTAATGCCCCCACAGGACGAGCCACTAAGCTGTTTGTCCTTGTTCATCTCCTTCAGTTCTTTTTCTCAGTTCTATCGGTTTGCTTCCCTCAGCCTCCTGCCATTAGGTCTGGGAAACCACACTGACTGGTCCTTATCTTGCCTTTGCATCGGTGAGTCACTTGCGTTAATCAATTTAGGCTGAAAACAGTCACTCAAAGTTTTTCTGGACTGACTATTACACTGAGTAATCAGGTTAAGGTTTAACTTCAATTCCTTTTTTGTAGTACTCATATAATCTTAGAATAGATGAACACACCTATGAAAAGTTCTTTATGCTTTTTATAGATTATGCGTACAACTATTTCATCTCCCAATATCCAAATTTTTATTTTTCAGTATCATTTTCCACTAAAGAGAACTATGCTTGTAGGAATGGTAGATTCCACATCTGAGGCAAAAACGTATCAGACATGCCCGGAACAGAATAATGGAGCAGGGGAGAATGGGAATAGGATTATAGACTTAAAAAGACTGACATGGTCTTATAATTGCTGAGAATCTGTGTTCAGAACATGGGGTGCTCTTCAGAAAATATTCCACTATTGAATATTCTTAAACTAAAATCCTACAAGGAAAATTTTCATCTTCAATACCAAAAAGTCTCTTGCTAATTCCAGAGCCTCAGCCCTGCCCCTAAGAGCAATCTCTGTAACAATTTCAATAAAAATGTAAGCATACATATGCAATCCACAATTTTTAAAACCACAATTGATAGTTTGTTATACACCTTTTCCTCTGACTGATGGCATTTTATGTTAACAGTCTTTTAAACATTATTTTTTTCAAGCCTGGAGAGCTGGCTCAGGTGTTAAGAGTACTTGTTGCTCTTACAGAGGACTACAGTTTGTTTCCCCAGGGGTCCAGGTTGGTGACTCACAACCCTGTAACCTCTCTGGCTTCTCTGGGTATTAGAACACTAACATACATGCAGACATTCACATAAATATTTTTAAGACAAAGTTTGATTACATAGTCTTGGCTGGCCTAGTATTCACTATATAGATAACTCTGGTCTTGAATTCACAGAGATCTGCCTGCTCCTGACTTTCAAGTGGTAGGATTAAAGGGGTATACCATTATGCCCTACTAAATAAATCTTTTAAAAGAATTTTTTTTCCAGTACTAGGAGTTGAACCTAGAGCTCCACATAGGTGTCCAATGGTCCTGAACTGTGTCTCCAGACTTCTTTTGTGTAGGGGTGGTTTTAAGACAGAATCTCACCAAGTTACCAAGTTACTCTGGCTAATGAAGAATTTGTGATCCTCATCCTCAAGAGCAGCTGGGATACTGGTGTTCCAAAAGCCACATAACAGCTACTTTTAATATACAAGTATGTCTAGGTTTTATAGTATTTTGGGGTTTATAACTTACATATCAGGCTTCTTTCAAATCTTTTTGATGTGATCGAGAGATTTTGGCCCAAATGTTCACCAATTTCAGGGTTATATACCAACAAAACAAAACACAACAGTTGAAATGGAGCTATTCAGGTTGCTGTATCTAATCTTCAAGCAGCTTATAAATTTAGAATTCAAGTTTTTTGGGGGAGGGGCAGCATTCTTATCACCTTAGAAAATGTCCTGTTTTAAAACACATTCTCTACTTAGTCTTTTGTTGCTGTTATTGTTTTTCGAGACAGGGTTTCTCTGTGTAACCCTGGGTGTCCTCTGTAGACTAGGCTGGCCTCGAACTCAGAAATCTGCCTGTCTCTGCCTCCCAAGTGCTGGGTAAAAAGGCATGCGCCACCACTGCCTAGCCAGTATTCACATCTTCTAAGACTAAACAAACAAACAAACAAACAAAAAAAGATGTGAATACCAAAATCTTTCTAATCTCTCCAGGTACATTTTTGGTAAACACCAGTGGTATAGATAGACTGCCCATCTAATCTCATGATCACCAGTTATTATACAAGCTTACGAGACTCGATACAGATACAAGGGGTCGCTAAGGTGGGGGACTGGGAGACGTTTAGACGTGAATCACGGTTAACGGTGTCAAGGAGGTGGATATAGGAGGGGATATAGGAGGGGGGCAAGGTGGCCATGTTACTGGATCCTACTAAGAATTAATCGGAGAGCTGAGGTCCAAGAAACGAGATAAATGTAGTGTCCGCTCAGTGTGAAGCGTTACATAGTAAAGCTAAGCACAGCTATATTATATTTCACAAGTCTTTTATAGGTGCAAACCTTATCACGGATTCACAACATAAGACAGGAAGCAAAAAAGGTCTGCAGGTGGTCCTGCAGATGGGACCAGACCAGTCAGTAGGCCGGGAGCACAGATCACCGCGGGGCCCTAAGGCGGCCACTGAGTCCGGCCGGGGCTCTGCAGCGCAGTTTCCTGTGTCCGCGGGCGGGCAGTGACTCGGTACCGCCCAGGGCGGCGTCAGCGTGACCCGAGGCTCAGTGAACCCTGAACTCACCGCCCCAGCCAGCCGCACAGACCGGGAAAGGCGTTTTCTCGCGCACGGGGGTGGGGCTTTTTCAGGCTGCTAACTAAGATGGTGTCGGCTGGACTTCCCGGGACAGCTGCCTAAGCGGATCGAGGGCCAGCAGCCGGAAGGACCACCGCGCCCATTGTCCCGCCCAGGCAGGACAGTGCCGAGCCCGCAAGTTCCAGACTCGAAGGACCGAAGCGCAGGCAAGTACGCCGTAGCACCTAACAAATGTTTAAGAGAACGCTGAAAGCGCGGGGAGGCGGGCCTGACGCACTGTCACCATCTCGCGACAGCAAAGTGACGTCGCACAGCAAGCGCGTGGTCTAGTCTTTCACCTTCAGACTCCTGAGTTGAGGGGGCCTGCTCCTTTAAGTGAGTGACGGGCAGCGCTCTTATCCAATCGTTTTCCTCGTCAACATCCAATCAGATTTAAACTTTCTTCGGCCGCCGGAGAAGTTGGAAGACTGGGGTCGAAAGAGAGCGAGCGAGTGAGCGGGCGAGCTCTTTGTCTCTCGCGAGACCGGAGAGAGCCAAGTTCTCAGGAAAAAACGCCTGAACTGATGTCCAGACTTCCCAAGTAGTGATTTAAAGGACGTGGCCACAAACCAATGAAAGGGAAGAGAAGGTGGGGTCGCTGCTTTCGCCCGGCAAGAAGTACCGTTACAGGGCAGACTTTTCGTCCAATCAACGCTTCTAGGCTCTGGGTCAGGTGACCATGAAGTGCGAGGGGCGGAGCTACAGCCTGGCGCGAGGAACCGTTAAGATAGACAACGACTAGAACCAATGAGGTACTGGGATTAGGGCGTTGGGAACCCAATAACTTCGTCGGGGCGGGCGCCTTCCCGGAGCGCGGGGAGATGTAAAGACGGACAAATAGCTTTTCCAATGAGAAGGCTGAGGAGTGAATTAATGGACCAATGAGGTCGGCGGGGCGGGAGCCTCTGCCGCGGCGGAGTCCAAGATGGCGGCGTGCGAGTCCGCTGTGTGAAACGAGCGCGGGGTGGCGGGTTAGTCAGCTCCGCAGAGACGACCTCCGGCGACCCTCCACAATGAAAGGGAAGGAGCGCTCGCCGGTCAAGCCCAAGCGCTCCCGTGGCGGCGAGGACTCCAGTTCTCGTGGGGAGCGGAGCAAGAAGTTAGGGGGCTCCGGCGGCAGCAATGGGAGCAGCAGCGGCAAGACGGACAGCGGCGGGTCGCGGCGGAGCCTTCACCTGGACAAGTCCAGCAGCCGAGGCGGCAGCCGCGAGTATGAGACTGGCGGGGGCAGCTCCAGCAGCCGCTTGCATAGCTACAGCTCCCCGAGCACCAAAAATTCCTCCGGCGGGGGCGAGTCGCGCAGCAGCTCCCGGGGTGGAGGCGGGGAGTCACGTTCCTCGGGGGCCGCCTCCTCCGCGCCCGGCGGCGGGGACGGCGTGGAGTACAAGACCCTGAAGATCAGCGAACTGGGGTCCCAGCTGAGTGACGAGGCGGTGGAGGACGGACTGTTCCACGAGTTCAAGCGCTTCGGCGACGTAAGTGTCAAGATCAGTCACCTCTCAGGTGCTGGCAGCGGGGATGAGCGGGTAGCTTTCGTGAACTTCCGGAGGCCCGAGGACGCGAGGGCGGCCAAGCATGCCAGAGGCCGCCTGGTGCTCTACGACCGGCCTCTGAAGATAGAAGCCGTGTACGTGAGCCGGCGCCGCAGCCGCTCCCCGTTAGACAAAGATACTTACGCCCCGTCGTCCAGCGTGGTGGGAACCTCTGTGGGTAGCCACAGGCACGCCCCTGGAGGAGGTGGAGGTCAGAGATCGCTTTCTCCTGGCGGCGCTGCTTTGGGATACAGAGACTACCGGTTGCAGCAGTTGGCTCTTGGCCGCCTGCCTCCGCCACCCCCGCCACCATTGCCCCGAGAGCTAGAAAGAGAACGAGACTATCCGTTCTATGACAGAGTGCGCCCGGCGTACAGTCTTGAGCCGAGGGTGGGAGCTGGAGCGGGTGCTGCTCCTTTCCGAGAAGTGGATGAGATATCACCTGAGGATGATCAGCGTGCCAACCGGACACTTTTCTTGGGCAACTTAGATATCACTGTGACAGAAAATGATCTCAGAAGGGCTTTTGATCGTTTTGGAGTCATCACAGAAGTGGACATTAAGAGGCCTTCTCGTGGCCAGACCAGTACCTATGGCTTCCTCAAATTTGAGAATCTAGACATGTCTCACAGGGCCAAACTAGCAATGTCTGGCAAAATTATAATTCGGAATCCAATCAAGATTGGTTATGGTAAAGCCACACCCACTACCCGACTTTGGGTGGGTGGCCTGGGACCTTGGGTGCCTCTTGCTGCCCTGGCACGAGAATTTGATCGATTTGGCACCATTCGAACCATAGACTACCGAAAAGGTGACAGCTGGGCATATATACAGTATGAAAGCTTGGATGCAGCTCATGCTGCCTGGACCCACATGCGTGGATTCCCACTTGGTGGCCCAGATCGTCGCCTTAGGGTAGACTTTGCAGACACAGAACATCGTTACCAGCAGCAATATCTTCAGCCTCTGCCCTTGACCCATTATGAACTAGTGACAGATACTTTTGGACATCGAGCACCTGACCCCTTGAGGAGTGCTCGGGACAGGACACCACCCTTACTATACAGAGATCGTGATAGGGACCTTTATCCTGATTCTGACTGGGTGCCACCCCCACCACCGGTTCGAGAACGCAGTGCTCGTGCTGCAACTAGTGCTGTTACTGCTTATGAGCCACTGGATAGCTTGGATCGAAGGAGGGATGGCTGGTCCTTGGACAGGGACAGAGGTGATCGGGACTTGCCCAGCAGCAGGGACCAGCCAAGGAAGAGAAGGCTGCCTGAGGAAAGTGGAGGACGGCATCTTGATAGATCACCTGAGAGTGACCGGCCTCGAAAACAGCGACACTGCACTCCTTCTCCTGACCGAAGTCCAGAACTGAGCAGTAACAGAGATCGCTACAACAGTGACAATGATCGATCATCTCGGCTTTTACTCTTGGAAAGGCCTTCCCCAGTCAGAGATAGACGGGGCAGTTTGGAGAAGAGCCAGAGCGACAAGCGAGACCGTAAAAACTCTGCATCAGCTGAACGGGATAGGAAGCACCGGACAGCAGCCCCCACAGAGGGAAAGAACCCTCAGAAAAAGGAAGACCGATCTGATGGCAACGCACCCAGTGCCAGCGCTTCTTCAGCAAAGCAGAAGCCACCTTCCCAGAAACAGGATGGAGGGACAGCTCCTGTGGCAGCATCCTCTCCCAAACTCTGTTTGGCTTGGCAGGGCATGCTTCTACTGAAGAACAGCAACTTCCCTTCCAATATGCATCTATTGCAGGGTGACCTCCAAGTTGCTAGCAGTCTACTTGTGGAGGGCTCAACTGGAGGCAAAGTAGCCCAGCTCAAGATCACTCAGCGGCTCCGTTTGGACCAGCCCAAGTTGGATGAGGTAACTCGTCGCATCAAAGTGGCAGGGCCTAATGGCTATGCCATTCTCCTGGCTGTACCTGGAAGTTCTGACAGCCGATCCTCCTCTTCCTCAGCCACATCAGACACTGCCGCCTCTACTCAGAGGCCACTTAGGAACCTTGTGTCCTATTTAAAGCAAAAGCAGGCAGCTGGGGTCATCAGCCTCCCTGTGGGAGGTAACAAAGACAAGGAAAACACCGGGGTTCTTCATGCCTTCCCACCTTGTGAGTTCTCTCAGCAGTTCCTGGATTCCCCTGCCAAGGCACTGGCCAAATCTGAAGAAGATTACCTGGTCATGATCATTGTCCGTGGTGCGTCCTAAAGTCCATGTGTAACTTGTATTTACTACCTGACATGGTTCCTTGTTTTGTGATGTGTAATGGGATATAGCATCAGATGAAAATTTCTTTCAATTAGTTTAGTTGGTTTTTTTATATATATATTTTTGTAAACCTCCTTAAAATAGATATTGGAGCAGTTTAGTTATTAAGTGAAAGGGATGCCCTGAAGGTAGCAGGAAGATAGATTGCTTTAATTAGGAGTTCTTACTCTCATAATTTTTCTTTTTTCTTTAGGTTTTTTATTTTTTCCTTTTTCAATCTTGAGTTTTGTTTTTGTTTTTTTTAAATCCTCAAAATGATAAAACCCACAATTTTTAAAATCATAATTTGGAGAAAAGAACCTTCTGATAATATTTACTCTGAACTGAAAATGATTTGGTTGGTGCATAGGTAATTCAAACTAGAAGCATTGTGTGACTAAAATTTGATCAGGTGTTGCAAAGTCCAGTTATTTAAATCAGGTGTTTGAGTATTTAAATACACAGTTTATTCCCAGAAAGTTTGCTTTAACATTTATATCATTAGTTTTGAGTTTTGTATCCCATGTTTGTAGTAGTAATTGGTAAAAGTTGAGGCTTGTGTTATAAACCATTTACATCTTAAACTGGTATGCAAGAAATGAGTAAATGCTTTTAAAATGAGAATTTGTTGGTAAGTTAGGTGCACAATAGTGTTCTAACTGACTGAGAGGTGTAGCTAATACAGTTCTAGTGTGCATACTTCAAAACCAAAAATGAAGTTCTCTGTATCCACTTAAGAGATTTCTGGTTTCAGTTAAGAGTTGTCTGCAGGCTTATAAGTAATCCTTTTATTTCCCCCGTAGACATTAATCAAACATCTAAATTACAGAATTTTTAAAAAAGGTTATTGTAAAATAACCTCAGTATATTTGAAGAAAATGCCTTCAGTTTTTTTTTTAATGTTTAAACAAGAGTAGTGGCATTACACTGGTGACAGTGTTTTGAATATCTTAGAAATTTAATATTTTATATTTTGACTGCTGCCTGGCTGGAGAGCTTTGAAATTTCAGTGTTAGAAACCCTTTTTTCTTTTTAATTTTAATTTTTTGTGTGCATATAATTAACTTACCTGCACAGATATGTCCCCCCACCCCCCACGAAGCCCTCTCCCCACAAAATAAAGAGCTGAGGATTTGACGCCTGGTTTTTAGTAAGGGCTTCTGTTATTTTATAATAATGCTTTTTTGTTTGTTTTATGTGCCCTTCTGCTACCACTTGTGATTTCTAAGGCCATTATTAAATATGATTTTCTTCCTCAATTTAAGTACTGAGAACTTCAACTGAGCCCAATATTAGGAACTTGAGTTTTTGGATCATGGTCATTTTTCTATTCTGTGAATGTGACTTACTCAAAGCCTTGCAGAACCCAACTGTTTTCTTTCTGTTATCAAAGCTTGTAAGTTTGAAATAGCATCAGTAATAACCCAGAAAAAGTCACGTCATTTTAGTTTTTCATTTTGACTGTACATAAGGCATGTCAGTATGAAAACCTCATCACTACATCATACTATGTATTTATGATTTTTATTTTAATTTGGAGTTTTTTGAGAAAAAGAATGTACTAGGCTTCTGAGCACAAAGGTATGCCTATAGGAAAAATACTGAAATCCTCCAGCTAAGACTTTGGGTGTCTTTTGCCTCCAAAAATGCAACATTTGGCTTGAAATAAGACATCTATTTAGAAACTGATGCAATTGTAGTCTGTGTACATGGAGTTTAAGTACAGATTTTAGTTAGCTAGGTAGATTTTTTCTAGTTTAAATAATTTAACTGGCCATTCCTTTTTAGTTTTTTTTGTTGTTGTTGTTTTTGTTTTTGTTTTTTTGATAGTTGGGCAAATGATTTTGCTGTTAGAGAGTGGTCTGTGACATCTAATTTTACTATTAATCAAATGTGTTGTGATGGTTTGCTCCATGTTTGTTTGAACCCTTATCTGACACTGCTACATTTTATTAGATCTGATCAATTAGTACTTCAGTATTTTTGAAACAGTGGCTTGATGCCATCCCCAAATGTATGTATTATGTAAATTAGTTTGGTGCTTACCCACAAAGTGCCATCTTACTTTTCTTGCCTATTCTTGTGCAGGTTCATAATATTTGTCAGTTAACCACTTAAACCTTCAGAATTTGATTGACAGCAAAGTCTAAATGTTTCTAATCTTATTAGCTATATCAAAATCCCATATTGGATATTCTTTTAAAATTGTTAAAATTTTATTTTATGTATATGGGTGTTTTGCCTGCATGTATGTCTGCGTATGACTTGCTGGCTGCTTTCCAGAGGACCCAGGTTTGGTTCCCAGCACCCAGTCCCATGGGATCCAACAGCTTCCTCTGGCCTCTCTGAATGTTCATTTTTAACAGCCCATTTTTTTTTTTCTTTCTTTTTTTTTTTTAATTTAGTACCTTAGTGTAACTGCTTTTTGTCTTTTCAGAAACTCAATTAAAATGACTAGAAAATTTCTTAAGTATGCTATTTATGTGTTAAATATACTGGTAAAAGTAAGATTAAAACTTATGATCACAGCTTCAAAGTTTATGGAAAGTTAAACAATCACTTAGCTTCTAGCAAATGGTTCTACTTAATTGTGGACTAGTGTTTGCTGGTTGTAATAGAGGTTTTTCCTGTAAAGAATTTTTCATACAGAAACCTAAATTTTTAATGTGTACTTGTACACCATCAAACTGAAGGCAGTTTTCCTTTCAGAATTAACCTATTAAATTGTACATCCTCTGGCTTCTATAAGCTTTTGTTATATTTTGAAGGTGGTAAACTCTTTGTGACTGACTCACTTAGATCATTTGATACATAGCAGTAAAAGGTGTTTTTCAGAGTCAGAATATGTTAAGGGCAGATGTTCACTGACTTTTTCTTTAATCTTTTTTAAAAATTAAGTTAGCTTTTTTTTTTTTTAGCTGGTAAAATTGCTCATTTTGCAGGCACAACTTGAACTGCAGTTTGTATCCATATAAGAACCATTTATCAAAACTTCTGTAGTAACAGAATTATGAGATCTTCTATTGAAGAGGGCCTTAATGACTTAAGTGAAAAAAAATGGAGACAATTTCTGAACTTTTTCCCCTCCATCTTTGTTCCAAAGTCTGGTTTTGAAATAGGAGTAAGGTATGAGAACAAGAACCAGAGTTAGCCATGTTAACTTTCTGGTTAAAGTGATATCCTTAATGGTGGGAAATGATTTCAGGTAACTACAGTAAATTTTAAGCTTGATGAAGAGTTCTTATGTGTATACCTTAAACAGAATTGAAAAGTATGAGTCCTGAAGTATTTTCTGACTGTTGCCAAATTGTATGTGTGTTTTCTTAACAGAAAGTAACACCTACTATCTTTGGTAACATAAGTAAAGGTGGTTTGTAAATGGCTTTGTAGCTTTAACCCCTGTTTATCCAGTAATGGAGTCTTTATTACTCCATATAAATAACAAAAGTAAGCGTAGAGGGGTTAAAAGTTTGCCTGAACTCCATCTTTCTGTTCCACTTTTTTAGTTATATTTAGAAGATATTGGTTAGTTATAAATTTGCTTTTTCCTGAACATTTGACCATGCGTTAGTCAGTTTTTTTGAGGATAAACAATATTTTGAGTCCTATAATCCTTGATAACAGTCTTTTGAAAAGTCAAACCCTATTGTTTTATTTGTTATTTGTGTATTCATATAGTAAATTTATTTCAAGGTTTGTGCCAGTGGATATTATTGGTGCTTTTTGAAGTTAAAGTGGACTATCCAGGAAGGTCTTGTTAATACTATGTTCATCTATAATGGCATAGGGGAAATATATATATTTTTAATACTGTAAACGTTTGTACTGAATAACCTTTTTTTCCCCCTCCCGCAAGCAAAACTGGTGAACAGCGGATGAAGATACGGAATTCAAAGCTCTAATGGACCTTTTTGAAGAGAAGTGGCTTATGTGGAGTTTACATGGGCCTCTGATGGAAGAAAGCTAATCTGTTTAGTATTTTGTGCATTTTACTAAAATGGCAGCTTAACATTGTGTATCTGCTATTGTGATGCCAATGCCGGTGTTTTAAGTGGAAAAATGACCTCTTTGCTTTGTGCTGTGTACACAAGATTTCTGGAAAAGTAAAGAAAAACCCTTTTTATGGCTCACACAGCTTAAAAGTAGCTGTCACTCAAACATGGGCTCACAGTTGAGCTGCTTTTGTTTTATTCTAAATAAATTGTTTCTTTTGAGGAAAATGTTTTTCTGCCTGGAAGTGAATTGACGGCAAACCTTGACCCCTTTGTTTGCAGCGGAGGGGGTACTTGCTGCTGCTCAGATCTTGTATGTCTTGAGCAAGAAGCAGGGAGATCATCAATTTCATTTTGACTATCACGGTGTATCAATTCTGAAGGATCATAGTGTTACAGTGACCCCCCTTTGTTTGCAGTGAAGGGGGATCCTTTTCTCCTCGGTCCTCAACACGATGAGGGTGCTGTTTGCTGGCATGCAAGAAGCCGGGGCAAGCACTCTAAGCCTCAACACAGTGCACGAGTCGGGGGCTTTGCTGGTTTGAAGAGCCGGAGTTCCTGAAATTTAAGTTTTGATTTATTTTGTTCACCCATCACGTTTGGCTTTAGTTTCATTTTTTAATTTGAAGAAAAGTTTGAAATTGCATTATCTTGCACTTTTAACATTTGCACCAAATTGCCAAAAGAAGGAGAAATGCTCCGGTTGCTTTTTAAATGTTAATGATGATGTTAATAAAGCCTTTCCTGACACATTTGAGGAGCTCCTCCGTCTCCAGGGGCTTCTTACCAGAGTTATGCAGTGATGGGTTTAGTTCTGAATGGATGAAGAGTTCCTGAGAGCTAGCATTTGTAATTAGAACCGTTACTTGGTATCTGTGCCTTATTTGACCTGTGGTTCCACATGCCTTGGATGCGCATGCACCGTGACGGTTTCATAGGTTCGAACGCATACTCAGGCCCAGGCACTTCGGTTGGTAGTACAGATTGTGAGGAAAAAAATGGAGGCATCCTTAAGGAGGATTTTGTTTGCCTTTAGTTCCTGCATTATCCTGTACAGGGGCTCTTGAGCTTTGGAAGCCCGTTCCCAGTACAGGAGAAAAACTCCCCTGTTTGCAGCAGGATACTTCGGTGCACAGTGACAACGCTGGAGTTCAAGAGGAAGCCAGCAATTCTGCACCTTTGGCTTCAGACACCATGGTTGTTTGCCAGTTTTAAACTTAATAGTTGCAGACGAAGACCACCTTGACATGCAGGCTTGTTGGGCTTGTTTTGAATTTTAACCTCGGATGGAAGAGCCCTAGTGCTGTCTTGTCTCCATGCGGGATGATGATAGGCAACAGGTGATTATCAACCGAGGATGCCACGGTTATACTCTACAAGGTGGTGTTCCAGTGGTAAACAGCTGTGTAAACTTGTAAACAGGTAAGAGGGTTTTTTTAGAAGCCAAAAATATAATTATTAGGGTGAGGGCATTTAATGCTTCGGTTATGTTTCTCTTCTTGGAAGTCTTTAGACATTGCTGATGTTAAGCTCCCTCCCCTCACTTAGGTATTTACAAAATTCTGCAACTTTGTTCTTGGTAATTCTTTATTTTAGAGTACATTTTGTTATCTGGAAAAAATATTTTAATGTGGGAGCCAAAGAGTTAGCATTTGATTACAAACTTGAGCCTTGCTGTCTTTTTTTTTTAAGTTTTTGTCATTTGTCGTTAACCTTGGTCTTCACCTTTCGTGATTTAATGGTGCTAGAGGACTTACGGCTATCAAAACACAAGGTTGTTTTTTTATTATTATTATTATTACTACTATTATTATTATTATTATTATTATTATTATTATTATTGGGAATGATGAATATTTTATCCAAAATGGTCTTATATTTATTTTCTTGACCCTCAAAGAGATTTATTATGAAATTTAGGCAACTGCAACTTGAAGGAAATGAATGGGCAGTGTTGAAAAGTTTGACTTTTGTCTTACCGGTTTCATTGTCCAGTTATCCTAGTAGCCTGAGCACCCTTCCTGGCAAGTACAGCTTTCTTTGTATGTCATACAACTTCCTCACTTTGTTTTAAATGGGTTTAGAGATTTTAAATAGAACTTTTTATCACTTCCTTAAGATTTAGGGAATCTGGTAACTATAGTAGCTAGTCTGTACTGGCTACTTTCCCTGATAGGTTTCTTTGGGCCCCTTGGATGATTTAGCCTTACAGGTTATTATGTGTCACTAATAAGTGAGAGGGACAAAATGAGAAAACCAGAACTTTTCAGGTTCTTGGTATGTGGTTTTTTTGTTGTTGCTTGGTTCTTGTTTTTTTTTTTTTTTTAAGATTTATTTTAATTATTATATGTAAGTACACTGTAGCTGTCTTCAGACACCCCAGAAGAGGGCATCAGATCTCATTACAGATGGTTGTGAGCCACCATATGGTTGCTGGGATTTGAACTCAGGACCTCTGGAAGAACAATCAGTGCTCTTAACAGCTGAGCCATCTCTCCAGCCATGTTAAAGTGTTTTTAAGCCAAGTGTGCTTATGAGGTAGTTCACGTAAGGCTTTGCTTATTGAGCATTCCTTGTGTCTCCAAGCATTTTTTTACCTGTTGGTATTGCCAGTTTTCATTATATTTTCTCTCTTGCTAGTCAAGTAGTTTACCAATTAGTAGGCAAATATTTTTAATATATTTATTTTATGTATATGGGTGCATACATACGTACATTTATTTTATGTATATGAATAAGCTGTTGCTGAAACATCTGAAGAGGGCATCAGATCCCATTACAGATGGTTGTGAGACAACATGTGGTTGCTGGGAATTGAATTCAGGACCTCTGGAAGAGCAGTTGGTGCTTTTAACTACTGAGCCATCTCTGCAGCCCAGCAGGCAAATAGTTTAACTGGAGAATTATGTTACACTGCTTAACTTTCTGAGATCTCAGGCTTCATCTCAAGAATGAGGGAAAACTGTTTAAAATCGGGATTTTAAAAGTGTGTTATATAACACCATATGCAAAATGAGAAGGTACACAGTGTAACAACTGTTCTGAAACCGGTATTCATGAAATTTAGTATTCTTAGCTGCATTTAAGGAAATTAACTGGTGGAATGTTCTGATTTTAGAATGTGGAAGCTACTCTTTGAATTTCCTTGTATGGTTTCCTAGTGTCCTTAGTGCAATCTAGATGCAGCACATTCTTCCTGGAGACCTCGGAATTGAGTGCATTTTTAAAAGCTTAGCAATGGTTAAAATTGAAAAGAAGGATTACTTTAAGTAAACCAACCTAGACTTTGTAAATTGCTATTCATAGCTTAAGGAAGTTGGTTACAGGCATTTTGTTTACTTAGGCTTTTTTTGATACTGGTCTTGCTTCTGAAGCCCAGACTGGCCTCACACTCAAGACCTTCCTGCCTCTGCTTCTCTGAGTGCTGAGTTTATAGGCATGTGACACATCAGGCTTTACAGCATCTTAATACTAACTTGGACTTATTGAATGGCTGTGTCTTGGGGAAAGAAAGTTCTGAGCTTAAAGGCTTAAAGTATTTACTATGCTTCAGTTGATTGTAATATTCATCTTCCACAGGTTTTTAACTGCTTGAATATTGACTGGGTATTAGGAACCAAAATTCGGAGAGTAGGAAATAGAAGTTATCAGGTAGTTTAAGTGCTATACACTACTTAAGGAACTGGATATAATGGGGTAAATAATCACCAGGGAAACGTTTAGCTGTTTAAGGTAATAGGAAAGATGTAACTGATCAGTTGCTAATATTTTATTTTTCTTTCATAGATAATAATGGATATGACTATATGAATAGGTTTCTCAAGTTGAGGTGGATAAGAGAGGCTTAACAAGCCGGGCAGTGGTGGTGCACACCTTTAATCCCAGCACTTGGGAGGCAGAGGCAGGTGGATTTCTAAATTGGAAGCCAGCCTGGTCTACAGAGTGAGTTCCAGGACAGCCAGGGCTACACAGAGAAACCCTGTCTCAAAAAACAAAAAAACAAACAAACAAAAAACCCCAAACACCCCATCTCCCAAAAAAAAAAGAAAGAAAGGAAGGAAGAAAGGAAGGAAGAAAAGAAGGCTTAACAAAACTTTCTAGAGGATAAGGAATGGTGGAGGGAGTTTGATGGACAGATTAGACAAACACATGAATATTAAATAATATAGCAACTTAGTGAATGGAAAAGATGCACAGACTAAGTCCTGGAAAAGTAGTGTGGTGATTAGGTCAACCAAAATAGGAAATTCCAAAGGGCAAGCAAATGAGGAGATGGGAGTGGAGATAGATTATTGATAGCAACCATTTACTAACTACTAAATGCCAAGCATTCTGCAAATTCTACACATTGCCTTATTTAACTTTTCTACATTCTAATATGACACTGTGGATCCAGGATTCTAACCAGGCCTTTGTCCTGGCTAGATGACTCTTAAGCTCATTAATGTTGCCTAACTGGTTGATTGGTTTGTTTATTTGTTTGCTTGTTTTTGGTTTTTGTGGAAGCCATAGATAGGATTAAAGCTGTAAACTTGAACTGTGTGGGTGTTTAATTGCAAATGATATTGTGTTAATATTTGCAGTGTTTAAGATGTAGGCTCTTTATTCCTCCATTCTAGCTACTTTGAAATTTGTTAAGGACCAGTATGGTCTGGGAGTTTGTCCTTTACAAGCTTCTCAGATAATTCTGCTGTGTTCTAACGCTGACCTGAGAGCATAGAGTGCAGAGTATAAACCAAGGTTATGTTTGAGGAATGAGAAAAGAAGGTGTACTTGAAAAGAAGTATAGGTAGGAGATGAAAAATGTTATGTTTCAGAGCTGAGAAGCGGAGCTTCCTAGAAGATAAGCTCAAAATTGTTGAAGCAAACCGAACAAAACTGTAAATACTCTCACTTAAAGTTGCTACCTACGTGCTGCATGCCGTGACACGTGCATGCTTGTAATCTCAGCACTTGGGAGGCAGAATAAAGTTCAAGGCCAGTCTGCAGTATTACATGGCAGAATCTTGTCTCAAAATGAAACAGAAAAAACTTGTCATAGCAGTTTTATAATCACACACACACAACACAACATACACACACACAGGGGTGCGCATGTGAGTGCCGGAGAGGCACACTCTTAATGGGCCAAGGGAAATTAGCATTTCTATAAGGATCATGAATATATTCTTTTGGGGTTTGTTTACCTTTTTTTTTTTTTTTTAATTGGAGCTGAAGAGAAGGCTCAAGTTAAAAGCACTGGTTGCTCTTCCAGAGGACCCAGCTTTCATTCCCAATACCCTCGTGGTAGCTCACAGCTATCTATAACTCCAGTTCCAGGGCATCTGATGCCCTATTCTGGCCTCAGGCACCAGGCAGGTATGTGGTTTACAAATATAAACACAGATATCCGTATGCATAAAAAGTATTTATGTGGTATGTGTGTGAGCACACATGAAGGTGGGAGGATGACTTTATGAGTTGTTTTTCCTCGTCTACCTTTATGTGGAATCCTATGGCTTTCACAGCAAGTATCCTTACCCACTGAGCCATCTTGATGGTCCTCTGTGGTGTGTTTTAAAATTTATTTTGTAGATACTGGAACAAGGCTTCCAGCATGCTTAAGTATGTGCTGTACCATTGACGTTTCACTTAGTGTTTTTTGTAGTTATTCAGGTTTTATTTCTCAAGGCTTTTAACTGTTGATCACCCTGAGCTTTCAGAGTGGTCTTTATTCTGGTACGTCATCTGCTGCTTCATAGTATTTGTGTTTTCTTAATTTAATATAGCAATTTCCATTGTATTCATACATAGTTTCTGAAATACTCTTTTTTGTATTTCATAATTTTTTCTAGTGGTGTCAAAGTAAATTTTTATTCTAAAACTTAAAGGGTCTAGTTGTTCATGGTAGCACATGCCTTTATAGTCCTTGCACTCCAGAGGTAGAGGCAGAAGCAGAGGCAGGTGGATGAATGCCTGAGTTTGAGGGTAGCATGCTCTATGTAGCAAGTTCCGGGTCATCCAAGATACAAAAATGAGGCTATCTTTAAAAGCAAAGACTTTCCATTAAGTGGTTATTATCTATGCAAAATAGATTTTTTAAATTGTATAAATTGTTTAAGTTTATTGTATGAATTTCCAGGTGACTGGTGGATTACTTTTTTACCCAGGAAAAGGACCTAATAACATTTTTTAATATGAGCGAGCCTGTTAGTGCACCTATGTCAACAGTAGAACTGTCATCAAATTTAACACTGAAGTGCTATGTATTTTTGTAACATTTTAATGAATATTAAAAAACCAATATTCCATATAATTACATTTTAGTATATAGAAATTGAATATTAATAGTTTTACTTGTCTTCCAAGATGGGTATCTTATAGTTTATTATACACTTTTTATTTGTTTTTAGGCTAAATGTCTTGTAGCTCAGATAGGCCTAGAACTCTCCATATAACTAAAAAGTGACTTGGAACTTCGTCTTTGTGTCTCTACTTCTCAAGTGCTTGGGATATGCCATCATACCTTTGTTTATAGAAACACATCAATCAGTAAACTATACTCCTTAATTGGGATTTTTCAGCATTCTGTAGCAGAGGTCTCAACCCTGACTCCTTGAGGAACTTTGGGGATTTTAATTCCAATAGTTAAGACTCTTCTTCAGATTGATTTGAATTGCTGTGGGTGGAGTGATTCTGCAAAACCTCAGGAATTGTTTTTTTTTTTTTTGTTTTTTTTTTTTTTTTTTCGAGACAGGGTTTCTCTGTGTAGCCCTGGCTGTCCTGGAACTCACTCTGTAGACCAGGCTGGCCTCAAACTCAGAAATCCGCCTGCCTCTAGGAATTGTTTTTCTTTTGTATAAGTGCCCAAATAATTCTACTGTACTGCCAGTGTTGAGAGCCACTGCTCTAGAGACAAAATTTATACATACTCAGAAATACACAACCTTTTAAGAATTGCTAGAAAACAAAAACAATAACAACAAAACCAGTACAATTTTGGTTCAGTACAATATGCATATCGCTGAACATATTGGATCCCTGTTGCCAAAAACATGGTCCCAGCCAAAGCATTACATTAGTATCACTTGAAAGGGTCAGGGATGCAGAACTGTAGAGCTCCATCTCAGACTTGGTGCGATGGGGTGGCAGTCTTCAGATAATTAATTTGTACATTTAGGATTGGCAGATGCTTGCCTGGGTTTGGGAGGCACTGGGTTTGAACCTTGACACCATGTACACACACAAAAACATTTAAGAAGCTGCTTTTGATCTAGATATAGTATTCTGAGTGATAAAATTAATAATTATAATCTTATTCCTTGTGTATAAGTCCCAAAGTTGCATTGGTGAAAATTAACTGTGAAGCATTTATTATTTTGCTTTGTTTCAGGAAAACTAGGATAAAACCAACACACACACACACACACACACACACACACACGTTGATGCCCTGTAATTTAGTGTTTTGGGTTTCATTTTGTGTTTTGTTTGTTTTGTTTTGTTTGTTTGTTTGTTTTTGCTATGGGTAGAACCTAGGACCTACATGGGCAGTAAGTATTCTCTCACTGAGCTTTCTTCCAACCTAGAAGTTTGGGAAAGTGGATATGGGCATGATTGAGGAGTGGTTCCTAATCAAATTGTCTTTAAATTATATACTTCACAGGCTAATTTTCTTCACATAGAAACAAGACTTAGTCTATAATACCAAATCACACAGTGAGAAAACAAATATTAATATTCATGTGTATGGCCAAGTATAATATTCAGAGGATACTCTTAATTTATATTATACCAGTTTAGGTGCAAGAATGGTATTTTTAATGTATAAATTATTAATGATAAAGGGTTCTGAAGTATACTTGCCAAGCAGGAACATTGATAGCCAATGAAAAATTACAATCAGATTATTTTCATATTCTATAGTTTTTACTTTTAAATTTGTTGTATGTTATTTAAGGGGAATTTTCAACAACCTCAGCAATGTCAACATCTCTGGGGAACCTAACAAAGATTCATTTATAATATCATAGGTTGATTTATCCTCAGAAACGAGAGGCTTGTTTTTACTGGAAAATAGAGATCAAGGCTTTTGTTTTTTGGTTTTGTTTTGTTTTTGAGACACCTTGTTTTGTTTGCTTTCCTTTAGGGATGACTAAACTGAAGTGTGTGTGTGTGTGTGTGTGTGTGTGTGTGTGTGTGTACACATACACATCTATTATATATTTAGATAGAGAAAGAATACTGAATCCCTCTCCTTACTTTTTTAATTGTCAGGTTTAAAGGTAGCCTTTTAAGTACAGTAATTAGTTAAACATCTTTTTTTCTTCCTGGGTTTCTTTTTAGGAACTACTGACAAAACCTATAGCTGACTTTTGGATATGGCTTTATTACTCAGCAACTAAAAGATGTGTTCTAATTGCCAGAATTCTGGCACTGGCATTGTCTTCCTGTTTCTATAGAAACTGGGTTGGAAGTCAGAGCTGCACAGAGGGAAAGGGTAAGTTTCTTTTAATTCCATATTATAAACCCATATCTTACTAACAATGACCTGGTATCAGTTTCCACATAAGAGTGAGTAGTAAAGTGTTCTCAAAAAGAAACTACTGATTTTTACTTAAGAGAAACTGACATCAAGTCATTAAACATAGTGAGGGTTTAAATATGGATTTAGTTTTCTAGTGAATCTGACTTCATATTTCTTAAAAGAATGAACTCAGTAGAATAATCACTTTCAGTTTTTTTATTCATGGGGGTCACAATATTGACTTTTACCCCATTGTGTTGTACCTTTCTGACCAGTGAAAAGTGGCATATAGAATATGTATAGGGGGCATTGTAAAAGTCTTTATGGATTGTGTCTCTTTGTAGAGGTTCAGTTCTTTTTTTCCATTGCAAAACAAGTTCTGCTATACTGACAAGTTCTTAGCTTCTTCTGTCTTAGCTAAGTAGGATGAATGCCTCTTGGGACATGTGCATTTGTTCTCAACTAGGGGGAGCCTGTTATTTGTATATTTTAAGATACCTGCCAATTGGTGAGTTGTCATCCTATGGTTGAGGCTCCAGAGGGCTTTGCTAGACAGCTGTAGAATTTAGACATGATGTTGGTTTACTTGATAGTACAAACTCCTATGATTTACAGGTTAGTGCATCTAATTAACATTAAAATCTGACTAGCTCTGAGATAGAAGGACATTCTGAACTCTCACTTTTAAAAAGTGATATTAGAGGATAATATTACATACTATTAAAGGAATAAAATGATCTTTTTCCCACGAAAAGAATGTAAGAGTTGTGCAGACCAAAACAGTCCTTGGCTTTATTTCCATCTAGATATGTCACTTGTGGAAATAGTGTATGCTATAAAAGTTGATCAAGTATGGTACACGTGTGAGGCTAGCTTGGACTGCACAATGAAATCCTATCTAGAAAGAAATTGGAAGTTTGTCAGTGGGAAAAGTAAACTCATTTTAAAAGATTTTACAAATCTTTAGTTCATGCCTAAAAGTGGACTATTAAAATTTTTATATAATTTTCACTAATTTTTGTTATATAGCTGGGGCTTGTATAATGTAGAAACAATTGAATTTGTGATTTTTAGGGGGAAGCAAGAATTTGGAAAGATATCTAGAAAGTTTGGTGTACTGCTTGCTGTCAAGCGTCCAGACACATCAATTTCTTAAGAATAGTCAGTTTGTCCTGGTTTTAAAATAAAAAATGTAGGATCTCAGCAGACTGGTTGTGGTTAAAAGCATTTGCTGTTCCTAGCATCCATCATAGCAGCTCACACCATTCTGACTCAAATCTTAAGGGACCAGGTGCCCTCTTTGGCATCCATAGGCATCGTATGTATATAGTGAGCAAACATACATGTCGCTGAACATTCATAGATACAAAAATAAACAAATCTTTAAAAATCTAGGGAACCCCCTCACTTCTGTCCAGCCCAGTCACTCTGATTCTACTTCATTCTCTGCATTTCTTAAAGATCCTCACTAAAGTTGAGGGTTTTCTTACTATAGTCCTTGGGCTTTGTTTTGTTTTCTAGACAAGATCTTGTTGTAAAATATGGGCTAGTCTCAAGTAGTTGACAGTTCTGCCTCACCCTTCTGAATGCTGAGTTGTGGGCAACAAATGTATCACCACACTACTACTAAGATGTCACTGCTCATTGTTTTCTGCTTGAAAAATTTATAGTGTAATGGCATTTGCTGGAGTGGATCAATGTGTGTAGTACTCAGGCTGGGCTGGGACTCAAAGATCCTCCTGTGTCAGAGTACAGAAATTCCAGGTAACACCATAGGTTTGTCTTTCTGATCTGTTTTCACTTTGTTTTCTATGTATGAGTGTCTGTCCGTCTGTTTGTCTTCCTGTCTGCGTGTATTTCTGTGTACCATACTGTGCCTGGTGCCTAAGTAAGCCAGAAGAGGGCATTAGCTTTCCTGAGACTGGAGTTAAAGATGATTGTAAACTTCCATGTGGGTTCTGGGAATTGATCTTAAGTCCTTAAGTCCTCTGGAAGAACAGTTAGTGCTCCAGCCCTCAAGGTTCATCTTCTTAAATAATTGACTTGTCCTCCCCCATGCTTAATACAACTTTAATTTTAAACTGTTCTAAAAGCTGATTGCACATAACTTGGTTATTTTGTTATTGTGTCTATATTAAGAACACAAGATGAAATCTTCTGGAAGCTGTATTGCTGATACACTGTAGCAGATAATCTCAGTAATGGTTGTGGTTTTATTTTGAAGAATGGGTTTATTCTAGTATAATTTTAGGTTAGCTTTGAGCCAAAACAAACTTATTGCTGTTTCAATGAAGTTAATTTTTATAGTTTGTTGGTGCCAAGAAGGAAGGAATAATATAAAGGAATCGGTGGTTTTTATGTTATTTGAGCTGTGACTTCTACTTACTTAATATTGTATTTCTTTGATTTTCAGTATTCGTTTGGAAAATGGGCACTATAGACAATGGTTGGCCCCCCTGCCCCCCAACCCCCCCCTCCCCCAAGATAAGGTTTCTCTGTGTAGCCCTGGCTGTCCTGGAACCCACTCTGTAGACCAGGCTGGCCTGGGACTCAGAAATCCGCTTGTCTCTGCCTCCCAAGTGCTGGGATGAAAGGTGTGCACCACCACCGCCTGGCTAGACAATGCTTTTGAAGGTTGTATGAAGATTAAGATTAAGTTAGGCTGCTTGCTGGACAGTGGTGTTTCACACCTTTAATCCCAGCACTGGAGGCAGAGGCAGGTGGATCTCTGTGAGTTCAAAGCCAGCTTGCTCTACAGAATAATTTCAAGGACAGCCAGGGCTACATCGAGAAGACCCACCCCTTTATCTCCACCCCTCACCACCCCGTCCCCCCCAAAAAAAGTTAGGGTAAGCAGTACCAGGGAGGTAGAGGTAGGAGGTTCTGAAGTTCAAGGTTTTGAGGGCCTTGTTACCACTTAGTAGAATGAAAAATTTTAGTGCATGAGATTAATAAGGCCTGTCAGTTAAGTCAGTATGGAATTTTTTTATATAGAGAGATTTGTTTATATATGTTATGTATATGAGTACACTGTAGCTGTCTTTAGATAGATATAACAGAAGATCCTATTACAAGTGGTTGTGCGTCACCACATGGTTACTGAGAATTGAACTCAAGATCTCTGGAAGAGCAGTCAGTGTGCGCTCTTAACTGCTGAGCCCAATGTGGAGTGCTTTACTTGGTTACTTATTAGACAGTTTTGAGGTTTGGAAAGAGTCTAGGTTGTTGAATTCTTTTGAAAATAATTGCTTCTTTTTTTTTTAATTAGATATTTTCTTTATTTTTACATGTCATATGATTTCTCCTTTCCCAGTTTTCCCTCAAAAAACAAAACAAAACAAAAAACAACAAAAACAAACCCGTGTTGCCTCCCCCTTCCCCCTGCTTGCCACTCCACCCTCAACCACTTATTGGACCTGGCATTCCCTACACTGGGGCACAGAACCTTCACAGGGGGTTTTATCTTGTTAACATAGAAGGCAGAAGAAAAGAAAGTAGCGATTATTGTTTATGAAGGATATTTTGCTTGGAAAGTATTTTTTTCATCTAGTCCTCACACTATAATCCATAAGTAGGTAGGTAGTGATATCCTCATTTTGCAGAGGAGAAAGTTGTGGCTCAGATATGTTAAACAACTTAGGAGATCATATGGTAGAAAATAGTAGAGCCAAGATTTATTACTGCTCCCTGCTTGTAAAGGGGGGAGCTTTTTTTGTTTGTTTGTTTTAGACTATTTTTATTTTATGTGCATGGGTGTTTTTGCCTGCGTGTATCTCTGTATCTTGTGCATGCCTGGTGCCCATGAAGAACAGAAAAGGGCATAGGATCCCTATGTTTGGAGCTATATTTACTGTGTTTGAGAGCATGTAAGTGGGTGCTTGCCAGAACCAGGGTCCTCTCACCTCTTAAGCCCCATATTCTTATTTTTATTTATGTTATGGCATATGTTAAATTAAAAAAATATTTGACATTTTTTTCTTAAATGTAAAAACCTGTTGTGATGCTATACACCTATAATTTTAGGATGTTAAAGCAGGATTGTGAATTTGAGGCCACCCTAGTGTGTGTTTGTGTGTATATACCTTATTTAAAATAGACAAGTAAATTTTTTTAAAATGTAAAAAGTGCCCTTTAAATAAGAGCAACTTACTGTCTTTGAGATAGGTGAGATTTCAGACTCATTTGGTTCCTGAGTTTATAGCAGGCCTTGGACACATCATCTTGTATCAAAAAGACCAGTAGAGAAAATTGAAATGTGAGCTCAATTTGTGCCTAGTTTAAGGTTAGACAGGGAGCTGGGGATGTAACTTAGTGATAGTGTGCTTGCCTGTGGTGATAATGGTTCAGTCTCTAGCACTGTAAAGGACATTAGGTGAGAGTCCGCGTGTTGGGAACGGTGTTCATTTGAGTACTGAATGGGTTGGATGGTAATGGTGTGTAGGCATGGGCCAGGCCAGAGAAGGCCAGCTTCAGGAATTGCAGCAGATGGTAAAGACTTATTTGGAAAGTATCAAATAAGGTGCATCTTGGGAACAAATTCAAGCTTTCAGTTTAGGGTTTTTCTTTATTAAGGAGCCAATAGATGTTTTAAACAGAGAAGAGTAAGAGTTCAATAATAATAGTTGGAATATTCTGAAAGAGATTAATGGAGGTTGTATTGCAAAAAGTGGTTTTTATTTTGGACATAGTTTATCCCATGTAGGCCACACTGGACTCAAACTCAAGATGTTCATGCGTCGAATCAGTCTTCTGACTGCTGGGATTTCTGGTATATGCTACCATGCCCTGCTTAGGAAACCCTTTTTTATCCTCTTAAACAGCCAAGAGTTCACTAGTCACATGTAAATAAATGCTTAGTGCAAGAACCATTATTAACCATAAATGGCACTCCCGTTTGATTTAAATGTATTTCCTCCTAAAACCACCCCTTCAACTTCCATATGACACTTGAAGCTCTGAAGAGTCATGTAGATGCTTGTTTGTTTGAGACAGGGTTTCTCTGTGTAGCCCTGGCTGTCCTGGAACTCACTCTGTAGACCAGGCTGGCCTCGAACCCAGAAATCCGCCTGCCTCTGCCTCCCCAAGTGCTGGGATTAAAGGCGTGCGCCACCATAGCCCGGCTGTGTCATGTAGATGCTTAATGTAAATATTTTAGATAATTTAATGTAGTGGAAGATAATACTGTTTAGATGGACGGTAATACCATTCAAATGATCAAATAAAGATTATTTTAGCAAATTTTATTTTTATTAGATAGCAGTATACTATAGAAACTTGAGACAAGATAATAAGAAAACAAAGATTACTTATAATGAATAAACAACAATAAACTGTTTGGGAGGGGGAGTTAACATTCTTGTCACTAAGTAAGGCTTTATTCAGATTCCAGCGCTCTAGTTAACCAATTACTATATTTAAATAAAAGAAAAAATAGTTTATAATTGTCACATATTTTGATGACAGAATTACCATAGCACAAATAAAAAAGTGGATTGATTTATTATAGTACATTCTGATTTTTATTTAATAGTAAAGTAGGTGCTTAGATGGATTCCGTTTTTAGCCTGTTTGATTAAATACTAACAGTTGTTACTCCTTTGTTACTCATTTATTACTCTTTCCACGAATTGGACATTCCTGGCAGTGCTAATAAAGTAGGAAGGAATCTTAAAAATTATATGGCTTACTTTCTTAACAAAGATTTTTTTCTTCTAAGCCTTTGCGTACAGTAGCTTGTTTAGATTTTTGTTAGGCTCTTACTTGATTGTAGTCCTCAGAAGGTCAGACTGTTTACATTTCCATCTCTCAGCCAGTGGTACAAAAAAAAGGGGAACTGAAGAGAGGATATAGCAGGTGCCAGAGAAATAGAAAGAGCCTGTGTATGTCTGTGTATAATCGTATATCCAGCCTGCAAGGTAGGAATGATTTCTGTTAATGAAGTGACCCTTACTTTTGTAACTCTCAAGCAAATCTTAAACTTTGAAGGAAAGTGTCTCCTGTTCTCAGTCTGCCTTGTGAGCCACTGGACTTAAATAGAGCTGCTCACCTACCTGTCTTACTTGAAACTGGGTCGTCTTCATCTGAATAGAAACTTACATTCTTAAATAAAAAAAAAAAAAGTCATTGTGGTCTCCAGAACATGTCTTAAGGTGGAAACTGGAGAAAATTAGGGACACAGCACTTCATTTTATAGTGATTCTTACAGACTACTGTTCCTTCTTATAAGGAAAGTTATCATAAATAAGTTGTTTTGTTTCAAAGAAAAAAGGAGACTGAACTTTCTTTCCTTTACTGAGCCAGATAAACGCGGTCCCTGCCCTCATAAAGTTTATAGTTTAGTGGAAAGTAGATATTAACCACTTAAATTATTTGGTAAATTCTATAAAGGGGGGGGGGGCTGTGATCACCTGAGAAAGAAATCTAAAAGCAAAGGAGTTCTTGAAACACTGGCTCTGGGCTATATTCCCAACTGGATGCTCTTTAAAATAAGAACGGGATAAGCCTTGAAATCTTTTGGTCAATGGCACATACTAGAACCTAAGTAAAACATCTTAAAAATGTTTGTTTTGCTCTGCCTTAGCAAGAAATCAACATTTAATGTCCACATAGAAAGTCTACACTCTGAAAACATATTAGTGTTATAAAGATAATGGTATGATGTGTACTTATTTGGTTCTGGGATTTCAGATGATGTTACTGCTGAAGAGAGGGGTGGAAATACTCTGCTTACAGGAGTTTTTGTTTGTTTGTATTTTGTTGTTGTTATTGTTGGGTTTTTTTTGGGTTTTTTCCCCCCACCTTCAACTCCCATTTAGTGTAATTGTTTATTGCCTTTTCTTCGTTTTCTTATTTAGCTCTGACTTCCAGGGTTTGAAGGTGTTTGGGTTTTTGTTGTAGTTTGGTTTGGTTTGGTTTTTTACAAGTTTTATGTATGTATTAGTTATATGAGTACACTGTAGCTGTCTTCAGACACACCAGAAGAGGGCATTAGATCCCATTACAGATGGTTGTGAGCTACCGTGTGGATGCTAGAAATTTGAACTCAGGACCTCAGGAAGAGCAGTCAATGCTCTTAACTGCTAAGCCATCTCTCCAGCCCCATGAAGTTTTTATTAGTTGGTTCTGGGTATTGAACCCAGGGCTTCATGTACAGACATGCCAAGCCTATGCTTTGCTACTAAGCTGTACTCCAGCCCCTTTTATGGTAGTTTTATGTTTCCTATATTTAATGTAATACATGAATTGGCATGTTTTATAGCCCTTTAAATTCAGCTAACTTTAGGAATTTGTTTACTGATTCTTTGTTTGATTAGTGACCTCTTAATTAAGTTTCTTGGGAACTAGTTGAAGGAGTGGAGTGAGGTCAGCTAGGATGAGTTTTTGTGTTTTATGGACATGAATGACCTATAACTCCCTAAGAAACAGGTAACTAATCTGAGCTAGGGAATTTTCTAGAAAGGAGGGAAGATGGAGCAGCAGCACCTCCTTCCGTGTATGTGTATATGTCCTGTGACTTTCTGATGGTTATCAAATGTTAGCATTATAGGAAAGGACTAGGGGTTCTTGATAGTGAAGTTGATAGTGCTAGTAGAAGGTAGCACAGACGGCAGTTGGTTCAAGAGCAAATCGTTTATAAGCTTTCCTCTTACATGCACCTTTTAAAGAGAATGTTATGTCTGAAACATTAAGGCTTAAAATATTTTAATATTTTTATCAGAAAAGGAAATAATTTGGCATATTTCAAATTGGATGAAATAATTTGCTTTGAATCTTCTACCTATTTATACTTGTTAATTGAGATGCCAACATCTTTAAAATTCTAATTGAGATCCAGAGCCAAATATGTAATCTTTAGGTTTTTTTTTTTTGTTTTTTTTTTTTTTTTTGGTTTTTCAAGACTGGGTTTCTCTGTGTAGCCCTGGCTGTCCTGGAACTCACTCTGTAGACCAGGCTGGCCTCCAACTCAGAAATCCGCCTGCCTCTGCCTCCCACGTGCTGGGATTAAAGGCATGCCCACCACCGCCCGGCCTAATCTTTAATTTTTAATGGTAGACAAAGGTTCACTACTCCCGAGTTTTAATACCAGTCAAGCTTGAATTTTTGCCTTATCTAGGGGCCACTTATATCTAAGTTTGATTATTATGGCTACGAAGGGTTATCTGAGATACCTAGTATTTCAAGTATTTTGTGTTTAGCACATGCTAATAAGGTATCTTAGGAATGGGACCCAAGTCTGAACAGAAAATTCATCTATATTTTGTATACTTTATATATACAGCTTAAAGATAATTTTAAAAAATGTGTTCATCTTTTTATGTTTGTATATTTTGCCTCTGTGTATATGCATGTGTGTCTGTGTGGGTAAAATGCATGTATGTGTGTGCACCAAATACATGCGTGGTGCATCAGAAAAGGGCATTGGATCCTGTGGACTGGAGTTACAGATAGTTGTGAACCACTGTATGGATTCTGAGAACTGGATCTGGACCTTCTGCAAGGGCTATATACAAATGCTCTTAACTGCAGAGTTAGCATCTCTATCACAAAAGATAATTTTATGTAATACTTTTAATACTTTTGTGAATGAATCAAGCTTATGGTAGGAAAATTTGCCATTATGACATCATATCACTACCCCTAAAGATTTATTATTTTGATCTTAAAGATAGTCAACCAATACACTTTCTATATGATTTTATGAGTTAAGTAGTAGAAAAGTGAATTTAATATGCTCAAAAGCATTCATTACTATGTGTTTCAGAATTTGTTTAAGCTAAGAATCCTTTTAGGGGGTTGATGAGATGTCTTCACAGGTAGGTTCTTGCTGCAAAGCCTAGCGGCCTGAATTTTATCCCTGGGACTTGTGATGGAAGAAGAGAACTGACTCCCCTAGGCTATTCTCTGTTCACCATACATGTGCTGCAGCATGACATGTCCACACACATACACTCACAAAGTAAAGAAAAAGAAGAAAAAAGGAATCCTATTAGGCTTGCTGTTATGTTTCCATTTATCATCATTTTAGAAATTGAAATATACCCAGGAAGTCTTTATCCCAAAGCTCCTTGGTGCTTCAACTATGAGATTGAAAATTCTGAAACTGGCCTGCTTAATGAGAACTTCCTCTTTTGGGTAGGAGGCATAGTAGCAAACTCCCAAGGTGTATGGATACAGTAATTTTATTTCTTTATTTTGAGATGTGGGTCTCACCAGATAGACCCAGGTGGTGGGCTAGAACTGACTGTCTAGACCAGGGTGGCCTCAAACTCACAGAAATCTATCGGCTCTGTCTATCAATTACTGGAATTAAAGGTGTATACTACCATGCCTGGTAAGACCCTGATCTTTTTGTCTCTCAGGGCCACTGGTTGGGTGTAGCAGTCTTATCTCTTACGTTGGTTGTGTTATAAAATATTTATGTGTTCTGTATATGCCATTATATGAATAAATCTTGGGAAATGTGTGTTAGGAAATTAAAATCTTGGGACCTTTTTAAGATAGAAACTCACTGAAGGCTCCAGGATAGAAATTTACAATAAGGTTTAGTGGGGCACTTAAACATTGGCTCTGTGCTCTGTTTTATTAGAGGATTAGCATTTTGATACTCTAGTCTTGGCCTTTGCAAACCTTTTAAACCACAATAGAGCTATTTCAAATTTATTTTTGATGTGTTCATAGATATTCATCAATCTTAGGAGTGCTGAGTCAGAGTGAAGCTGGGTGTGTGGTGTGGTGTGAGGGAAATTAACCACCTCATAATGATCAGTTTACAAATTCTTCAGTGTTAATATATTCTCTTTTAGTTGTCCAGACAGATAACTTTGCTCTGCTGTCTCACTTGTCTTCCACTCATGCTAGTCTCAATGGAACTATAACAGACCAAAAGCTTGAGCTATCTTTTTTTCCTAAGAAATTCTGTCAGTCAGCATAATTGATAAAACTTTTGAGGTTAATTTGGTAAGTGGTCGAGCAAGGATCGGAAGTTTTGTTCAGTATTGTGTTTGAACTGAAGATAGACTTGAAATAGGAATGGCCTGCCAGTTTGTTAACATAGCTTTAAAGAGCTTCTGTTAAAGGGACAGAAACCTCCTTGGATGGATTTCTTTTCCTATAATACACAGAGCTAGTAAAAGATGACCAGTTTCTCTGTCATCTTTGACTTACAGGGTTGAAATACCTGAGTTGGTGTGTGTGTATTTAGATATATGGAGGATTTCTTTAGGGACTTTAACACAGCCAACATATCTGTTTAGGGATTAGAAATTTTTATGAAGCAGGGCATGATAACACATGCCTATAATCTTAGCACTTAAAAAGAAGGAGAATCTTGTGTTTAGTGTCACTGTACTACGTAGCAACTCCTAGGCAGCCTACACTATACAATGAGACCTTGTCTTAGAAAACCAAAAGAATTTAAAGTTTTTAAGGTTTTCTTCGAGTTTGTCCAAAATGGTTAGTTTTATGAAATAACTGATTGAGTTAACATTTGAACTGTTCCTCACCCATTTCAAGTTAAGGAAATAGATGGGTTAGGGTTATATCTACTTCATCAGATGTTCAGTTTGGATGTAAAAGAAGGCAGATTCCAGAGTTTACTAGCAATACAACAAGATTTGAAATACTAATTCTTATTTCCCCACAGCCTTTCAAAGCTAGAATCTCGGTGGTGCTGAGGTGGACTTCTGGATGTCATCTAGCAGCAGAAATCTAGCAGGTTTGAATGTACTGTGACATTTAACCCACTCTTACTCTGCTAACCACCCTCAGTCAGGAAGCTGGGTCTGAGTGAGCCATGTTATTAAATAAAGTTGGATGTCGTACTAGTCATAGAAAAGGATGGAAGGGACAGAGGCAGTGCTCTGTGGAGGAGTACATGTGGGGACGGGGAGGCTTTTGGCTTCTTGTCCTTTGAATTCTTGTCTTAAGGAATTTTGTTGGCTGCTACATTTCTTGTCACATTCATAATGATAAAGTATGTAAGTAATTTATATTGCCCATGTGCTCTACCTATAGATTTATTTAATTGTGTAGTTTTGTTAAAAATTACATGATTTCTATGGTTTTCCTATGCTTTTTTTCCCTAGAATTACTATAATGTTGTAAAGAACTAACTTTTCTCTTCTTTTTCATTCCCATACAGGAAAGAGAAGTATATTGTTTATTTATTCATTGGTACCATTTTAAACAAACATTTTGACTGAAGATTTACTGTTTGCCAGATTCCTACTTAAATATGCCTATATTCTTTTATAGGAATTTCAGCTTTTCACTTGTTAATAGATATGGGTAAGTATAAATGAGACTCTCTTAACAGCTTTGAAGATTACCAGTAAACATTTAGATTTAAAGGTAAAAATAGTTTCCCATTCCTTTTAATAATCAAGTTACCTGTTTTTAGTTTAGGTTTCCAAGGGCTGCATGTGTGTTAGGCAAGTGGTCCACCCTGAGCTACATCTCTATCCCACAGAAATGAGTTCATCTGAAAGCCACTATTTGTAGTATTTCTTTGGTAGTTGCTGCTGACGTCAGAACTTGGGAAGAGATCTAATGGTCTTATAAAGTTCTCTTTATCATTTCATAGAGGAATGACATAGAGAAATAAGAGCCTCCCTGAGACCTCTCCCTTTAACTAGATGCTTAGCCACAAAACATCATTCTCAGTGAGATATCTTTAGTTGTGTCTTATCATAATCTTTCTTGGGATACTGTGAACAACAAACTACTAGACTAAAAATTGATGAGAGCCTTTCATGGTAGCCTAACCACTACCTTTGACTTGTTAGAAAATTTATGACTCCCCAAGTAAAATTCTTAGGATTAGTGGATAAAGGAGCTCCATTAATCCTTACATATAGTTCTAGGTATTCTAGACTTTGGGTAAGAAAAAACTATAAAGACTTTTTTTCTGATTTATTGAAAACAAATTGTATAATGCATTAGGTGTGTACATGAAATAAAAGTATCACAATAAAATTATTCTGTTTTCTAATTTGTTCTGTTGTAGTCTGTTCTTTCTCATTAAAAAAAAAAAGGAAAGGAAATAGAAACCAAGAATGGTGGCATATGCCTGTAGTTCCAGCACTTGGGAGACAGAGGAGGATTCATATCTTCCAGGGTAGTGAGTTTAAGGTCAGCATAGGCTACATGAGACTCTGCCTCAAAAACAAATAAGAATACAAACTTACCATCACTATATATATTTGTTTGTATGCTTTTTTAAATGATAGAGCAGAATCACTGTTTTTAATTATGGTCTGAAAGTAGCAAAAGGGAGGCTGGGCTCAGTTATTTGTCTAATATGAGTACCCTGAGTTTGATTTGCTTCTCCACCACTGCATACACCAGGTAGCTAATTTCACACTCGTAATCCCAGGTGGGAACAGAAGGATCAGAAAGTTCTTAAGGTTCCTTGGGTGAATAGGGAGTTTGAAGCCTACTTGGGCAAATGAAGACCTTGTTTCAAAAAACAAATCATTTAAAAATATCAAAGTTAATTTTAAGGTGAATTCCTTGTTGTGGACAATGGGAACAGTGTAGCAGTTAGTAAGGTTAATAGATGTGACCTTGGGTCAGTAAGAATCTAACATAAACCTTTACCAGTGGATAATTTTTTTTTCTGTGCAGGTAGTCAAATTTTTAACTAAATCAGCAAACATGGTAAAGTCACATAGAGCATTTAAACCTGTACTGTTGCCATTGATCCTAGATTTCCAATTTCGTCATTGAAATTTGCTCAGAGTGTGACTTAGTTGTTACCTGCTATCGGTGGTCCAGAAAGGACAGCCATCCCAGCAAAGAAACTGGCACATCCCAAAAAGTTGTGTACTCTAGAGCTCTTAGATAGGTCAACCTGTAGGGAAGGAGGATTTAATGTTAGCCGTTTTAAGGATGAATTTCTCCAGTGGCTTATGTTTACAAAGGGGGTGACAAATACCATTAAAAAACAAAACAACACAAACCTACTCAAACTGAACAGTCTGACTCCTGGGATGATTTGGTTGGCATTTCCAGTGTTAGGAAAGGGAATACATGTCAACTAGGGAACTAGGATTGGCTAGGCAACGTAAGTGTTTTCAGTTTATTGCTGGGAGAGCATTGGCGTTTAGTCTTGATAGGTTAAGCTTTTATGTAGTTCAAGAGTGTTTTTACCTCCCAAACCTTAATGGTCTTCCTTCTCAATTAGGAAATAGTATTTTGCAATCTGTGCTTACAGTAATAATGAATCCACCTGTGGCTTACTACCAACCATGGGTTTATCAGAAATCTGGTAACACAGGAACTGATTTCATTCTTGGGAATCTGGGATTTTGCCTAAGCCTCATACACTATCCTACCCAACTTTAAAAAAAAAAAAAAAACCAAAAACATTTTAAGTCCACGTGAGTTCAGGATTTAAGTCTGTTTGAGGTAAGTATGGAGAACTTCTTAAAAACAATGTCTTTAAAGTACATAGGATTCAAGGCAGTATACAGATGCAATCTTTGTAAGCAGATTATATATTTGTGTTCTAGCAAGACCCAGAGACCCCTGGAGCCTGATGGAGAGGAGTAAACACAAGGAGAGTTGGAGTCTTGCTGGTCCCCGTGTCCCTCTTTTTCCTCTTCTATGTGACCAGTCCTCTTAGCTTCTGTTCCTCACATGGTGAGGTTAATAATGATGGGGTAACTAGCCACAGGATTTCTGAAGGCTTGTGTAGTTTTTTAATCATAAAGTTAATACAAAATTTGAATTCTTGGGAAGGCTCTTACTGGTACTTGTACTGAGTCATTTATTAACTAAGGAATGAGTCTACTCACCAGTACTGGCAGTATTAGTGCTAGGTAGCCACCAGCAAAAATGGCAAAAAAGATGGTATAGGCCATAAGGAGTGGGAATGTGGTGGCTAAAGGAGCAAGCAGGTTAGTTACACCACACAGGATGAGGTAAGACTTGTGATATTGATACTTCTTGATCCAGTTTTGATCAGCAATCCATCCAGAAAGGAGCTGACTGACTGTCTCAGTGATACCTGGAACAGTAAGTACAAAGTCAGACAGTCTGTTTCCTAAACCCTCTTGTAAGAATATCAGTGTGTAAGTGTATCTTTGCCCAAGGAGTAGGATGCCATTTTGAAGCCAGAATACAGGAGGGAAGAAAGGTTTCATACTGAAATAGGACAGGTACCTTACTTTTCTAAACATCTACTAAAATACAAGAATGCTGCCTCTAGCTGAATAGGAAACCATTTAAGTTGTATGTGTTTTCTAATTGTATGTGGAATCCCTGTTGACAAGACCATGTTTTGAAGAGGTCTTAAAGTTTCTCCAAAGGTCCTACAAGTGAGAATATGAAACTTCAGTGTCCCGAGGAGTCATATGGTGAAAGGAGAAAAATTAAATAAAGTCTTACATTTAAATATATAGACACTGGGACTCTTTTCTAATGAAGCTTTGGAATTTCAGACCTCCAATGGTTGTTAAAGTTAATTTGAAAATATATAAGTCGTTTAAATATGTCATTTGGGACATAGGTGGTATGGTGTAATGAGTAAAGTTTAAGAACTTTTTTTTTTCCACTCAGCATTGTTACTGTTTACCCTATTCTAACACATATCAGTTAGAAATACTACTTCTGGTAGTCTTCATCAAGAATATCATGAAGCCAGGCATGGTGGTGAATGCCCTTGATCCCAGTACTTGGGAGGCAGAGGTAAATCTCTTGTAAATTCCATCCAGACCACCCTGGTCTGCATGGTAAGTTCTAAAACAGATTGAGCTACATAATGAGACCAAGTCTCCAAAACAAATTAAAAATGAGTAACGCTGGGGATAGAATGAATGCTTAGTGGTCCAGTGCTTCCTTCACATGTATGAGGCCTTACATTAAAAAAAACTCAGTATAATCTCCAGTTGATTTAAATTTTAGGGGTTCAAACATAAACTGCTCCATTAAAAGAGACTAAAGTGTGCTACTGTATTTTTACAGTAGTCTCCTAAAATGCACACTGAGACTGTATTATGCTATTTGTCCTAATTTGTATAGCCTTAATCTGATCCAAATGGATTCTGTCAGACAGTAAAAGAAAATGGTTAACCAAAGCTTTTCTTTGACCGAAGCATTTCTTCAGTGAGAATATTTGAAACTAGGTGTTTTCAGTTTTGTGAGGGTTTGGTATGTTGGTGTTTTCCCCCCAAGAAATCTATAGAAGAAAAGTTAAGTTGAATGTTGAGAACTGTCCAGTTGGAGCAAAACATCTAATCTCATTCTTTGTTTCGGACTTCCTTTTTTGTCAGTTGAGAGAACCTACAACTTTAAGTATTTGATCTTCCAACATTTTGTGATTACATAGGATAATTGTTTTTGTGTTTTTAACTTATATTCTACATTTGAAACATGGGCCTATGGATTAGTTACTAACTCAGTAGTCATTTGTCTCTTAGAATTATTTCAACAGGAAAACTGCTTAGCATCAAATACAAGTAAAATATTAAGCTAACCTGGCACTACACTAAATTACATATACATTACATTCATAATACTGACAGCTGGGAGAGGAAGCAGTGTCTTATGCTTATCCTATAAGAAAGGGAAATCCTGGCGTGGAGGAGAATGCCTTGCCCAACGTCACACAGCCAAAACAACAAAAACAGAGCAAGGTCCAGGCCTGGGAAGTTAAGCTTCACAATCAATCCTTCAAGTTATTACACCATGTTTTCTAGCTGATATGTTTCTTCCCAGATTAGCTGTTGACATTTATCACCCGCTTTTGAAATTAAGTTTCTTCCCAATGAACAATTGATTGATATCCACTGTGTTAGACACCTGGAAGTGGGTAAGATGACTTAGGGTCCAACTAGAATCTGAAAGATAGCAGTTGCCAAATCTGCATGAGAAAATATTCACACTACTCTGTTTAACCTCAGAAAACTTGCTTTTCCTAGCCTTTCCATGGTCCACTCACAGTCATTCTCTGCTTTCTCCCTTTTTCCTTCCTTCTGTTTTAAAATAAAATTTAATAAGCTTTGTCAAGCTTAAGTTCATTTTTCCTTGTAGGTGGAAGGTTTTAAGTAGGCTTTCTTACCAGCTACAGACACAAGGTAGGAGGCATCCATTATGTCAATTCCAAGTGTTTTTGCTCTGGCTACTAGGTGAAAAGTAGGAATGAAATATGCTAATTGGCTCAGGAGAAAAGACCAGGTAAATATGTAGAAGAAAGGATTTCTAAAGAGAGAAATATCTAAAAGTTTTTGTTTGCAGTTCCATGAAACAAACTTTTTCTTGTAACTTTTGTCATTGCTCGTAAGTAACAGCCTGTTCCTCTGAGGCCTGTCGCTGAACTCTTCGGTTTGATTTTCTAAGACAGTTAAAGTTTTGGTAGGTTGTCCAGATTTCTTCGTAGTACTGTCTTTGATAAAAGACTCTTGTGCCTCATTGTAGTTTGATGTTTCTGTCTTGTGTGATACCTCTGGTCCAGTTGCAGACAAAATGCTACCTTTGTTTTCAATATCAGAATTGCCGTTTGGTTGGATGTAGATGGGTCTTAAGAGCATGCTGGAAGGCACCAGATTCAATGTAATGGCTCCAAATAAAATAAGAGCACCTAAATGGAAGAGAGAAAGTGAGAACATAAGAATAACCTTTTAGCTCATGCTATTGTCTATTCATAGCCTGGGAAGAGGCCAACCTCCATAGTCCAATAATTCTTGAAAATGCTACTTTGCCTCCCATGCTACCTAAAAAGACATATTTTATTTGTGCGTGTGTTTGGGGCCGGGGGTCCACTGAAGCCAGAAGAGAATTGGATCCCCTGGAGCTGGGATTGCAGGCAGTTGTGAAATGTCTGATATAGATTCTGGGAATGGAATTCTAGCCATCTGGAAGAACAGCAAAATGCCTTTAACTGCTGAGCCATCTCTCCTTCCCTGTCTCCCAAATTTAACTGAAAGCACTTAAATCTATTGACATGCTGCAAAAATGTAATATTTTAGATATTGAAAAACCAGGCAATTGGAAAGGTAGGAGGAGATTGGGAAGTGGGTTGATATTCTGACTGTCACAAATTTACATTTATTGTGACTTGATTTTGGTGTAAAATTAGCTGTAGAATTACAGAATTAGCTGTCAGGAATCATGGGGGAAAACATGGTAGAAAAAGTCTTTCGGACTTTTTTCCCCCTTGAAGCCGTGCTAGTCTGTCTTGCCTTTGATGATGAGTACTTGGTTGGTTTCAGGGTGTCCTCAATAAAGCCATGACTTGGTGTTTCTGGAAAGAGCAAGCTTGTCTAGGCTTTCTTAGAGCTGTATCATCTGTAGGTTCCCATTTACCATGGGACTACTGAACAGTGTTTGCATAGGGAAGAGTAGTCAAAACTACTATAAAGGTAGAAATAGACAAATACATTTCACGAGAATACTTCAGATAGAAAATTATGAAATGGCTTTGTGAAAATTCCTAGTTGGTAATATATAGATATAGATTGTCTAGTAGGAACATAATCTTTTTACAAATACTCAATTTAATATCTTAGATTTGTTTTTAAATGCAGAGTTTTGTGTTTTTGTTTTCTTAGAAGGATGCTTTAGTGAAAGATGGAGGAAAAAGAAAACATTGTTTTTCTAAGGCTGACACCGCATGGTGTTTCCAGTTGCACCTCATGCATGGAATTCTGAAAGAGATCTTGAGTTGGCTGGCAAATAGGAAGATTTCTCCCTTGTATTCTCTTAAGGAAGAGAATGTGCTCCCATTAAATATCATGTTTATCTCCCCCTCTCATCTTCAGTGCTGTGTGGTGCCTGGTGGTCTGTAATCCCAGCATTGCCTCGAGTTTTGAGACCAGCCTGGTCTCCCAGCAAGTTCTGAACCCGCCAGGGTCTCATAGTGACCTTGGATCAAGGAAGAGAAATTTATTAAAACTTCACTTCTAGTACTCAAAAGGAGGGCTAAACATTACATTTTTAGTGTTGAAAGTTTAGAAATTTAGACTGACTCACCTGTCCAGTCATAAAGATCTATCAGGAATTTTGTAAAGGGTGCCAACAAAAACGTCAGTCCCATTCCAGAACGGGCAATTGCTGTAGAAAGGCCCAATCGTTTTTTGAAATATTTGGTGATTACCACAGCAGCTACTTGGTACAAGAAAGCAGACCCCAAACCTTAAAAAAAAAGTTTGAAATTAGATCATTAGTTATCAGGTCAGATGATGTAGATCAGATCGTATAGTTAAGATCTATGGGCAGTAGGAAGGGTTCCTGTTTCATCCTTTATGGACTGTAGATCGTGAGCTTACCAGGTAACAGTCCCATAGTCACACAAAGAAAGGGAATGCCTGTGGCCCAGCTGCTGATGAGATAGCCACCAGAAACAAGGAAAGTCCCAAGAATGGAGGTAGTTTTTTCTCCAAGTATGTCACAAATAATAGCAGCCAGGGGACCTTAAGAGAAGAAAAGGACAGTGCTAAGTTAATATCCCCGGGCATCCCTTAGACTTTGTGATTTTACTGAGTGAGTAGAGGAAAACAAGATATTATATATTCAAAATTTAAATAAAATTGTGTTTGTACTAGTGGCCCCTGATTAGTACAAATTTGAATTGCTAGTCACCATATTTCAACACCAACTAGAACTAAAGGAGAAATTGGTTTAATGTTTGTTTTGAATATGATCATGTAGAGCTGAATGATTTCACTTTCAGGTTTAAAGCCTTACCAGACATAAAACAAAAACCACAAGGCATGAAAAAATTCTATCATTAATTAAATACTTAGGTTCTTAGTTCCCTTTTCCTTTCCCTGTCTTTTTTTAAGACAGGGTTTTTTGTTTGGTTGGTTGGTTTTTGGTTTTTGTTTTTGTTTTTTTTTTTTTCTATGTAGCCTTGGCTGTTCTGGAACTTGCTCTATACACCAGGTTGGCCTCCAACTCAGAAATCCGCCTGCCTCTGCCTCCCGAGTACTGGGATTAAAGGCGTGCACCACCAACACCTAGCCTTAATTCCTTTTAACCTTAATTTTCCCAACTTAATTACCAAGTTAAATAGAGCTTAAACACTGATGTCTCCTTCAATATTACATTTTGATATTAATGCATATTAATAGGTGAACTTTTAAGGTAACATTACTTCAGACTTAAAGGAATGACGGTGTTGTCATGGACCTTTGTGGTCATTCTCCATAGACAGCAAGCTTATTGCCAACTCTATACCTGCAGAAAAACGGAGTGATGACATAATGGATCCAATCCAGCCAATTTGCTCTGAAGTGCCTTCAAACTCTTCTTGAAAGACCACAAAGAAAATTGCAAAAGTCTTGGTCATTCCCATCACAAACACATTTACCTAAATCAAAGCATACAGAGTCCTCGTTAGGTGTAAAGTGGGCTAGAACTGTTACCAGAGGTTCTATTGCTCCAGCATCTCAGTTCTTACCATTTGTGTTATTGATGACTTCTGGTTATATAGTAGGGGGTGGGAGAAGCAGTTCATTCCTCTTTAAAGTGACAGGACAGATTCATGAAAATATCTCATTTAGTCTTTTAAGCTTATGAAATATTTCATATGCAATATTTCAAGCTTATGAAAAGGATGTCACTATTGTTTTATAGGTGAGAGTTAAAGTTGAAGAGAGAAAAATTGCCAAAGATGGTACAGATACTGAGACTTAGACCCTAGGCTGACTTGACTCCCCATTACTTTTGATTTTACATACTATCTCTGGCAGTTATTTATTACAGGTGCCTTTTGGGGGAAAAACCTATTTGTTTGTATGCAACTATTCCTCAACTCCTAATTGTAAAGGATTGTGGCCACTCCCATCCCACTTTAATCATCATTTCTAGTCTTATTTCAGAATAGTAATTCTTATCCGGAGGCAAGAGACCGAGAATTGGCAACTGCCCAGGAGGCTTCCTAAGTTAAAACAGTCCTAAACATTTTTCTCATTCTCATGTGAAAGCAAGTACAAAATGAAACTTGGGGCTGGAAAGATGGCTTAGCAGTTTACAAGCATTTGTTGTACTTCCAGAATACCCAGGTTCAGTTCCTGGCATCCACAATATAATTTTCTTTAAAAAAAATCAAACTGTACTGTGAAGTGTAACTATTAAATGTTCTAGACTTATTTCAGTTCAAAATACAGTATACCTTCTTATGAACAAGAACCACTAATGTGAAGGGTTGGTTGTTCTGTAAGCCTTTAGCCTGTGTGTGAGCTATGGTATGATGGGTGATATCCACAGAATGCTTATCTTTTATTTCAACACAGTCTGTCTCTGAAGTCCTAGAACTCACTGTGTAAACCAGGGATGGCCTTGAAGGCAGAGATCTTCCTGTCTCTGCCTACTAGGTACTGGAATTAAGGACATAGACCTTTCCCAATATCTGTATTTTCCCTTAGTTAACCAGGCAGACTACTACATAAGTCTTGATCCCACGCCTTGGATTAAGGTTGGTAGGACTCAGTCCTGCTTCATCAGACATTGTAATTGCCTCACCTCCAAATCAAACAAAAATCTAGGAATGGTCCAATTCCTAATTTCCAACTTAAAAGCATTAAGTTTTAGGGTTTTTTTGTTTCACTTTTTGCTTTTCAAGACAGTTTCTCTGTGTAGCCGTGGCTGTCCTTGAACCTCTCTCTCTCTCTCTCTCTCTCTCTCTCTCTCTCTCTCTCTCTCTCTCCTCCCTCCCCCTCCTCTCTCTCCTCTCTCCTCTCTCTCCTCTCTCCCCCTATTCTGAGTGTGTGTGTGTTCTAGATCAGCCTCGATTCATTTTGAAATCAGAGTGCCTGTTGTCAGGGTTAATTTTATTTAATAACAGCTCTTTTTATTTCCAATCCTTCTGTAAGGTTATCTTAGCTTATGCTGACCTTCATAGATAAGTTTCTTCAAACTCTGCAGTGTCTACTCCCTCTAATTGAAGTATTCCACTGAAAAACCTAAGTGCTCTGACCAAAAATCTCAAAGACTTCCTTGTTGCTAAGTCAGATTGTTGCCATTTCTATCATGTGACCTCAGCAGTGACCATACATAATTTTTTCCTGATAATTCGTAGACATCTGCCTCCTACTGCTCTTGTTTTCTCTGTGGATGATTTCATTCATCCCCACATTGATCTCTCCTAGTTTTGTCTTATCCCTCTTTTTTCTGGTGGTTTTATACCTTTAGCCTTAAAGTTAAACTGTGTATATTGGAGACATAGGTTGCTATACTTCAGGTGTACAAAGACTATAGCAAACACATTGTTGGTTGTAAGTTCCTTAGACTTTGTCCAAGATTACGCCATTCAAACTGTTCAGAGATGTTCCTCCGGTTCCTTTAACTCTAGTGAACAGCATTCAAAACTTAGCAGAGTGCTTAATCAACTCTGGACTCTGATGTTCCCTGCTCTCAGGTTCCTCTCTACACCTTAGAGGTCTATCCTCCCAAAATGCTCAGATCTGCATTTCCAGTTACTTCTGGTTACTATGTTAAATTTAGGGCCTGTTTTCTTGCCTGTATTGCAGCTTGTTCAGTGGATACCCAGTGTCTAGGTTGCATCTGAAATACTTTTCCAATTAACTCGCCTTATTAAAGCTACATAACAGAACAACCAATTGTCTTAATCTGTTATTTTTCTAAGATTATTTCACTGTGCAGTCCCAGCTGGCTTTGAACTCATGTTCCTCCTGCCACCATCTCCCAGTTGCTGCAATTACAGATGTATCACCTATAACTGTACCAGCACATGTAGCTCTCATCCATCCTCTTGGCTACTTATAAATGTGTCTATGAATTTGTCCTACCCCCCCACCCCCTACCCCCGCCAAAAAAAGCAGGTATTTAATGAGTGGCTACTGTGTTTCAGACTGTATATTCAGGGTGTTCAGAGCAGGCATACAATAGTGAACATATACTGACGAGCAATGTAAATGTGGTTTCCTACCCTCACAGAACAGCTTGGTAAGATATACTGTGATGGTTTGAATATTCTTGGCCTAGGGAGTGGAGGTATGGCCTTCTTGGAGGAACTGTGTCACTGTGGGCATGGACTTTAAGACCCTCATCCTAGCTCCCTGGAAGACAGTCTTCTTCTAGCAGCCTTCAGATGAAGATGTAGAACTCTCAGCTCCTCCTGCACCATGCCTGCCTGGTCACTGCCATGTTCCTGCCTTGAAGATATTGGACTGAACCTCTGAACCTGTGAGCCAGCCTCAATTAAATGTCCTTACAAGAGTTGCCTTGATCATGATGTCTGTTCACAGCAGTAAAACCATAACTAAGACACATACTAAACCCAGAGGCAGTTATATATAAAGTATGGTGAGTTACAGTGTAACCTGCTTTTGTAGAGGAGCTCACAAAGCATTCTGAGAAATTTTTTTTCACTTTTTTTTTGGGAGCTTAAATCTTACAGAAAAGCATGCTTGTAATTTACTTGGAAATAAATGCATTGCCCTGTTAGGATGTATATTATCCCTATGATAATATACAGTGAGCTAGCTGAGTTCATTGCTAACATTTTGGTATATTTTGTGTTTCAATAACTATCATCATGTTACCAAAATAACATTTTTAACCTGATTATTAGGTAATTTCAATTATCAGTAACTAATCAAATAACTTGTTATCCATTGAGAATAATGCAGAAAAGGGTAGGAGACCCAGATTCCAACACCAACAGCATACACCATTTGAGAGGAGGCTCAACCAGGCAGGGCTCTCAGGCTTGAGGCCTCTTTAGCTTCCCCATTATTAATGTTTCTATAGACGGGGAGAAGAAATTCTGTTCTTCAGTAATGAAGCCAGAATGTAACAAATTGTGCTTTATGTGTTA
>JADRCD010216551.1:0-21177 GCA_019843815.1 Montemys delectorum
CCTGCAAATTACCTTCTAAATAATATGTTTGTGTCACAGAATAGTGCTGGAATCAGCTTAGATCAGAGAATCTTCTCTGCATAGTAACTGCAAAACTTTATATCCAGGCAAAGGACAGAGATTAAATAACCACTGAACACCTAGCCGTGCATGGGACATCTATAATTCTACCTAAAAGGCTCAAGGAACATTTCTGAGGATAGGCAGAGGGAATATGAGAGCCTGAGGGAGAAAGGGGAGCAGTATGGAATGTTAACCTCACAGCATTGAAATGACTTGCACTCCTGAACTCACAGCAGCTGTGATTGCTAGACAGGATCTCCAGGATTATACCTGCTCTGACATAACCAGGGCCATTCTCAGGGGGACGACCATTTTCTAAGGATTTATCCACAGTTGATGTTTGGTTAAGGAGGGGAGGAGGGACACTGTCACCTTTTTTTACAGTGGTATATACTCAGGTAAGGTGCACATGCTGACGGAACTTAAAGTAGTTGGGCAAAGGAAGGAAGAAGAACATCACAGGGCAGCAGTGATAAATATAAATGAAAAACATTCAACATTCTAAATAAAATATGGAAGTTTATGGAAATAACGTGAGAGCAATTGTTAAATGTAAGTAATATATGTTAATATTAAAATTGAAATGTGTATCATTTTTAAAGTTGATACCTAGTTACTCCAAAGAAATCCTAAGGGGGAAAAAAGAATATGCCAAAGTTCAAATACACTGACTGGCATTGGACACTCCATTAATTGCTACCATATAACTAGAAGAGAGACAGTACTCCATGCTATTTATTTTGAACAGACAAGGTACCTACAATCTAGGACAACTTTCTAAGTGGCTTTACTTATTCTTTAGAATTCAGTGAAAGAGGGGAAAGGGTAAAGGGCATACTTTGAGTGAACAGTCAAAATTTCCTGTGTAGGATCTTCGGAAAGCATGATAATGTTCACTTGACATGGAAAGTCCAAAGTAGAAGAGTCAGTTTATAATCTGACGTCACATGGAGACATTTTAAATAAGTGTTGCGATGCACCGAATTTAAAAACTGGTTGAGATTTTAAGTAAAAAATAAATATGTAAAATTTTTAAATCACAGTTTGGAAGAATAAATACCAGATGGATTCAAAATTCAAAAGATGAATATAAAGTACTAGAGTTATTGTAATATGATAAAGTTGAATATTCATGTAATTTTGGCATGAGAAAAATGTGTTTTAAACTGGCCCCCAAGTTAGAATCTAAAAATGTAAGATAGATAGTTTTTTTTCTTTTTTTTTTTTTTTTGCTACATAGCATTTTAGGACTTGTACAATAGAAGCAAATACATGGCAGATTAAAGAGTAAAAACACTCATTGACATATAAGTCAACATATACAAGTACCCTTGAGGATGTATCATGAGCTGTCACAGAACTATGATATTCTAATGGAAATGCTAAGGACCTCAGCAAATGACTCACATCTCCATGCAAAGGTTAGACACTAGATATAGTAACAAGATAATAACACTATTAGTAACACAATGTAGGTTCAAATAACAGAATACCATTTTACATTATGAACAGTAGAATGTTTGTGTGTATGTGAGAGAGGGAAAGAGGGGAGAAAGAGAGGAAAGATGTGGAACAGAGGAAGGGAAGAAAGGATAAAAAGACATCACATATGTGATTAAAAAAATGAATTCATTTCCTCTGCAAAAGCCGTTAGTGTTTGTAACCACTGAGCCATCTCTCCACCCCTAATGTAATCATGTTTGATCTTTCAATATAATCGACTCCAGGGTGACACATCTCATTTTCTTTATGAGAGCCATAAATACTGGTGTTGTTTCTCCCTCTTTTCTTGCCAACATGGCTGGACTGAGAATTACCATGAAAACACGTCTCTGGGGTGTATAAGTGAGTTTCCAGAAGGTTTAGCTGAGCACAAAAGTCATACCTTGAGTATGAGTGGTCTCCTGTCAAGGGCTGGAATCCTAAACTGAATTGAAGAAAGCAGACCAAGCAGCAGCATGCCTATATCCCTGTTCTTTTCTCACTGCAGATACAACACAATGTGACCAGAGGCGTCATACTCCTGCTATCATTACTTCCTCTCCCTGATGGCACCAAGCTATGCCAACACGAACGTTTTATAATCCTTTCTCTCCTTAAATTGTTTTGCCAAGCGTCTGGTCCCCAGTAGCAGCCCCAAGTTACTAATACACCATTCATTTCCAAGCCATTGCTGTGTTCAGTCTTAAACTCATGCTAGTCAGTACATTTCCCTCTTTGCACCTGTGTGTAATCTATGTCACCAATATCATGACCTTTGGTTGCTAATCTTGGCTTGCTAACAGTCCAGGGATTTCGTCCATGAGCTAAGGCACAAGGAATGATGCTTCTGAGACAGCAAGTAATACATCAGCTAAAATGCTTCAGTGTGTTTTGTTGATTTTCATAATGTGGGTCCAGTTGCTAAAGTTTCCGTTAAAGCTTTCAGTCATCTGTCCTTGTGCATGGTGTCTCGACACTATTGGATTTCCAGACTAGCAGAGCCACTTCCAGTCACCCACATACTACCTGGAAGTGAAAATTCTCCAGTGCTTTCTAAAGCTTCCAAATCAGAAGTTCTTGGTTGAAGACCTGCACTTCTCTCTATTTCTCCTACACCAATGCACGGTAAAGTGGAATGGCTGTTTCCAGAACTCTGTGTTCAGACCATGGTGGCATTCCCTCCTCTGGCTTTGCTCATTCTAACCTTATGGCTTTTCTTCTCTTCTGCCTGCTGTGCTTTCTTTTCTGTCCTTTGAAATTGTTATCTCCCATTTGTCTTTAATGTCATAGAATATTTATCCTCCAGTCAAGTGAGGTCTTTCTTCCCTTGGTCATCTTTTAAGAGCATGATCCCACTTGGTCCTCACACTAATCACAATTTTCATCTTAGTGTGCTTCTGCCCTTGTTTTTTGCCTCCTTCAACAGAATGTCAGCTAGTGACAGTCAACCTTTTGTTCATGTCTTACCATTTGACTCAAAGCCTTTAATGTGTGACACGGGTGAAAACACATATACAACAAGTACATAGGTTAGCGTGTTGCATGTTCAAAATCCCTCAAGGTTGGTCTGGCGCTTCATGTTCTTGTCAAAAGTTGTTTTGTTCATTTTTGGCCACTCTCAGAGGGAGTAGAAGCACAATTTTAATGAACATGTCTCTAATGAAGCAAAACACCAAGTGTCTTTCCACATTTAATGGGATTTACTTTCAAGAATATAATTCTGCAAACGTAGGCAAAGGAACTGATATAGTTAATGTTAATGTTATTTCACTAATGGAAGACTACCATCAATTTCATAAATAGATCTTCAGTGGATACCTGTTGTTTAATACTTACTATCACTTGAAAATGTCTTAAGATAGTCTTTTATTTTTAATTAACTAACTGATTAATTATATTAATTGTTTTTATGCCAGTGTCTTATGGAGTCAAAGCTGGTCTTGAAATTGCTATGGAGCTGAGGGTGTTCTTCAACACTTCCTCCTCCTTCCTCCTCCTCTTCCATTGATGACATTATAGGCATACATAAGGCAGTCTTTTTTAAACAAAATCTTTTTCACTTATTACTCATGATTTACAGTAGTTTCACGAGTGTATATAAATAATTATTTCTAACACTGAATCCCTTAAGAGTGTTGTCATTGAAAAGATAGAACAAGACAATATATGCACTTTTTTAAATTACCCATTGAAATGGAAAACCATTGCTGTCTGCTTCCTCCCAATTCTAGAGAGTCTGAGGCAATATTCTCTCTCATTCAGCTTTTCCCTAGATACCACATGCTTTATGACCCCTAGGCAGTCTTCAAAAATTCATTCTTAGTAGGCCACTGGAATTTAGATGAAAATTGTGAATTGGGATCACTTTGAAAATTATAGTGGACACTGGTTTAAAAAGGAGTTCCTCTTATTGAGAGAAAAGCTAGAGTTCACATATGTGGATAGATTCTAGGATCAGCAGGCCCATGCGCACAGATGAGTTTTTTATTAAAATACATGCTTAGAAGATTACTATATATTTCCCTTCCATGAGAAAGTCAAAGCCTTCACTATTATACTTACTAATAGCGAGTTTTAAGCATGTGTATCTTTTTGTCAGCTCTACCTAAATGAACACAGAGTCCATTACTACAGCTCCAAGTACAGCCTGTACTCCTAACCGGCAGAAATCAATGACTTTGTAGTGGGGGGTCCTCATATTTACTGGCAGACAAGTGCTATTTGTCTCAGATATCTTCCCTAATCAAATTCTAGTAAATAACCCCATTTCATCTTTCTGCAAATATTTCAATGTAATAAAAATGAAGGTGTAGTTTGTTTCATTTGCCTATGTTCCCAACATTAGTCCATTGGCTTTATTTCTCCTTTCAACTTTTGTCTATTGAAATACACTCTTTAAAAAATAAAAAAAAATTATATTGAGAAAAATGTATGTATTTTCAGTCTTGCTGTAAACAAGCATCTACATAAGACTGCTAAATTGATTGTTGTTTTATATCAAATAACTTTTATAATACTCATTTTTATTGTTTCAATATTTTATAAAATTTAAAGAATATGACAAAAAAAGGTATTGTAGGTATTGATGGGTAGGTCTCTGGGAGGAGTTGGGGTACAAAAGAGAACCAAGAATGTGATTTAATTCTATTTGCTTAAATATGTTTTTAAATGTTAACAAATTCAAATAAATTGAAATCATGTATCTTTTCTCATAATGCAATAACTTAAATCAATAAAAAAAGAAATATGCTTTTTACTCTTTCTCTACAATTTCATTGAATGTTTAGACTCAAACTTGAATCCCATCCTTTCCAACTCATTATACTATCTTGCAATTTGAATTTGACTTGTGATTTTATATAAATGTATGCATGTGTATGCATCATGAGGGTTATTACATTTTCAATTTTACTTTCATTTTCTTGTATCTTCAAGCTCCCTTAAATTTCATGTAACTGAACTGCTTAAATATTAGTTCATTATATTCTACTACTCTATCCTCTTCTCATGAGTCTGGAACCTCTAAAGACTTATTGTTCTCCATATAAATATACATATTTTCTCATATGAGCATGAATGTTGATGTTCCTTCTTTCTAACTTTGGAAATCATGGCTGTTGTTAATGTGAACATTTAGGTCTATGTGGTCTTATATGTATACACAAAAGTATCTTGAGAAGAAACATACATACACACACAACTGGAATTGTTGAGTTATGTGGTAGTGGGTATTCAAATTCAGGATAATACTCAATTGTTTTCATAAGTAGCTATACAAGTTTTAAAGTTCAGTTCCTCTACATACATCTACACAAATCCAAATTCTGTAAAACATAAAATTCATAAATGTTGCATGTAATGGTACCTCTCTGTGGCTGATATTCACCTTCATCATCTTACTACAAATATTACTGTTGGTTTCTCTACTCCATCTCCAGCCTTCTCAATCATATACGTATCTCTTCCCCTAGCCCTGGGAGAGCCCTGAACTTTACAACTTCTTAATATTTTTCTCAGTACTTCTTTGTGGTTGCATAGGCTGGGGAGAATAGCTAAGAATGGAACTGATCTACCTGTGTCTTACTCTTCATTGACCCCCTATCAAAGCGTACTCTTAGTCTTCAAGTTATGTCAGGGTCAAGGGGAACTCCCAAGCTGCCTCAGGACTTTTACATATGACGCCGTGCTGTGCTGCTGTGATATCAACTTCTAGAAAAGCAAGCTTTTGAATGAATAGCTTCTTCTGATAACTGCAATATCTTTCGTGGAGTCATGCCCCATTTTGAGCAATCAGATTGGTATACAATTTGTGTTATGCCTACTAATATGTTTAAAGTTCAGTTTTCTGAGCCCAAAGCCTACATATGAGAATCAGAGCATCAAGCTTCCCTCTCCCTAAGTAAGCTCAGCAAGCATCCCCTATCCTGAGTCATGATACATCCTGCACAGGAGAAATGGAAATAGAGATAACCAGAGGAAAGATACGAATATTCTCAGTACAAAGCTTTTAAAAAAGATGGAGTATTATAAGCATAATAATAGCATTTTTTTCCTCACAACAGTTATCTAGGAATCACACATTGGACAAATCCAAATGTTAATAATAACTGCTCTACTAGGTGAGACAAGAACACACCTAGATTATACAAAGCAACTTGACAGAATCTGACTAAATAATAAACATGTCCATAATATACCAATACTATATTATGCTCAAAATGTATCAAGAGTGGACCATATCTCATGTTTATTCATTTTTTATTACACTTCTGGTCAAATGACATACAGAGACTGTCTTCGCCATACACATTTGTGACACTCATATCCTAGGGAGAGGCTTGCTTATAAGTCTTTGCTATGCTTTTGCATTTCTTATCCCTTCATATCTCACCATTGTTATCACTTGAGTAATTGTGATCATATTCTCCCATCTTTGTTTTCAGATCTGGCATTATTTCTTTGTGATTGAATTATAGTCAAAGTCTTTCTGTCTTTTTTTTTTCCTACAAATTATATTCTGCTGGGCATTGTGGCACACTCCTTTAAGTAACTCTGGAGGTAGAAATAGGTGGATCTCTGTAAGTTCAAGCCAGCCTGGACTGGTCTACATAGTAAGACCTCAGTTAGTCTGGGCTACACAGTGAAACCCTGTCTCCAATATATACATATCTCATATGTGTGTGTGTGAGTGTGTGTGTGTGTGTGTGTGTGTGTGTGTGTGTGTGTGTGTGTAATCTACACATATCTTATCAAATCTACCCATATTCTTATACTGAGTTTTTCTTAGCTCTTAAGTTGTTTTTCCCCTCCCAGTACACTACCAATTGCAGGCGTCATGTATGCATCGGTTTCTCTTCCTTCTAGTGCATGGTTCATCTTGTTCACTTTTTAATATAGTTATTTTATTTTCCTGGATAGAATTCACTTGAGATGCACTCTCTAGATCTAGGCTAAAGGAAGTATTGGTAGATTTCAGTAGATTACTGCTAGACATCCAGTCTTGCCAATGTTTAGAGACTTTTAAGGTGGAATGTTCTTGAAGTTGAGTCACAATCACTTCATAGATCCCTTTTCTGTGAGAGCTGTTGGTGCCATTTCTAGGAGTTTGGCATTGTCACTGGGCTCAGACAAGGAAGTAGCCTCAGATAAGAATATTAGAAACAGTGACCATGGGGCTTCGTTTACTACTTTGATGAATTACCTTAGGTGATCTCTTTGCTCACTACTTTCTTTAATTATTACCACGTGTGATCCTTTCGCTTACTTTGCTGGATTACTATTTTATGTGATCTTTTTGTTTACTACTTCACTTGATTACTTTGTCTTTGATCTAAGAACTGATGTAGTAAAATAAAGCTGCTTCAGCCTCAGCATTGGCCTAGTCATGTAACAGTTTTGTGTAATTGTCTTTGTCTTTTCAATCCCTCCCTTTGAGACCCTGTTGATTGAATGATCTGGCTTGGTCACTTTTCCCTCTAGCTTGCTTTTCTCTGGAACAGCTTTCAAGGACTTAACACAAAAGTACAATCTAGTGTATGATCACTAGAGGCCAGCTTCACATGTTTGATTTCTTAATACGGGTTTGTCAAACCACAATGGGGTACTCACAGGCTCTCTGCCTACTTTTAGGCAGATCATTGAGGAGGAAGATCATTCTCAAAGGTGATAGTCAGTTATCTGCATTTCAAGTAACATTACACAGCCCTGAGCTTAGAAAGCATTCTACAGTTTGCTCCATAGGAAAAACTAGCCAAATGAAATAACTAATACACCACTGAGTAAAAGTTTCAGATATGGGTGTGATTATTTTCTGTGCAACCCAAATCTGAGATTCATACCTTTTAAGAACCTTGAGCTCATGGGATCTTTATGAAACAAAACCTCAAGAGTTCAAGAAAACTCAAAGAGAAACAATCATTCAAAAATTCTGTCTCTTAGTAAGGAGAGAACTTGTCAATGAAGGAATGTGGCACTTTTAAGGAAGTGAGGGCACAAGAAATCACCTGGAAAACATATCCTGAGTTGATAGTAAATTTTCACACACAAAAAATCTGGTTACTTAAACCTGGATTCTTCCAGGTTTAAACTGAGTTGTGTTTTTCATATTCCTTGGCAATGACATTGAGAGTGGGTGGTGCGGATCCTATGTAGAATGCCAATGACGCACAGCAATGTGGAAGGCACATAGCTTTTCAAATCTGTATCTTTCATCTCATCCTTTATATGCTTGCTTTTCCCCTGATTCTTTGTTCAATAGATTAAGAGAAAACCGAAATCTCATGAAAATCATTCCTCTCTAGTAACCTTCAGAATGAAGGGGCTGTTGCAGAATATGAATGCATTTAGTTTAAAATGGTTTAAATAGTCTAAGTATTTTGCATCTATGTAGGAAGTGGGTTTTTTTCTTTTCTTTTTCTTTATTTATTTTTGGACTTCAAAAAGATTGTCAGTGAAACTCTGATAATGACACTTACTGTCAAACTTATCATACTTCAATTATGTTAACACCTTCTTTTGAAGTTTTCTTTTTAACATGAAAACACAGTTTATTATAAAAGGTCTCCACAGAGGCTGGAAGTGTTCAAAGGCCCCCAACAGGCTACTCTTAAGAGAACTGTAGTCAAGGAAAACTTAATATTCACATCATGAACAAGTTCGTTTTCACTGTGTTATGAGAAAAAAATCACAAGAAAGCACACAATCTGTAAAAATATGCAGCCACCATAATTTTAGTATCTGAACCAATCCCCTAGGGGCTCCCTGAAAATCCCTTCAGCATCTCCAGCCTGAAGACCTTTTAGCTCCAAGGCATGGAAGCCTACGTTTTACTAATTTAATTACAGTCAGCTCCCCTGTATCTGTCTATGAGACACACAATTCATGGTCTTTAATTTTTTAGCTATAAGTGATTTCACACTCTTCTATTTAAATAATCAAGTTGTCTTCTAAACATTGGTGATAAGAGGATACTGACATCATGGCTGTGCCTCTAAAGGTACTCATGCAAGTCTTAAGAGCCACAAATTAAGAATGGTTAGTGTCTTAGTCAGGGTTTCTATTCTTGTACAAACATCATGACCAAGAAGCAAGTTGGAGAGGAAAGAGTTTATTTGGCTTATACTTCTACATTGCTGTTTATCACCAAGGAAGTCAGGACTAGAACTCAAGCAGGTCAGGAAGCAGGAGTTCATGCAGAGGCCATGAAGGGATGTTCTTTGTTGGCTTGTTTCTCTTGGCTTGCTCAGCCTGCTCTCTTATAGAACCCAAGACTTTCAGCCCAGAGATGGCACCACCCACAAGGGGCCCTCCCCCCTTGATCACTAATTGAGAAAATGGCTCACAGCTGGATCTCATGGAGGCACTTTCCCAACTGAAACTTCCTTCTCTGTGATAACTCCAGCCTGTGTCAAGTTGACACACAAAACCAGTCAGTACAATTGACCCCTTGTCAACTTGACACACAAACACATCACTATTAAACCTCAACCCTTATGTTCTTATTCATCTCCAAGATTTAAAGTCTCACAGTCTTTACATATTAAAAGTTTAATCAATTTAAAATGTTTAATATCTTTTAAAATTCAAAGTCTCTTAACTGTGGGCTCTACTAAAATACATTTTTCCTTTAAGAGGGAAAAATATCAGGGCACAGTCATAATTAAAAGCAAAACCAACTGGGATCTAACTCACAATTTTCTGGGCTCTTCTACGGGTTTGAGTCACTTCTCCAGCTCTGCCCTTTGTAACACACATCTTGTCTTCTGGGCTCCAGATGCCTGTATTTCACTGCTGTTGCTGTTTTTGGTGATCATTCATGGTATTGGCATCACCAAAACACTGTTATCCACTGTAATTAGGCTTCACTAATAGCCTCTCATAGGCTCTCTTTACGGTGCCAAGCCTCAACTCCTTTGCATGACCCCTTCAGTTTTGGGCCATGAATTGTAAACTGAGGCTGCATCTTCACCAATGGCCTTCCATGGCGTCTCACTGTGCCGAGCCTCAGCTGCTCTCCATGACCCCTTTGTGCTGTCAAAACCAGTATCACCTGGGTGACTTTTACACATTACCAAGTCCTGCTGCAGCACAAGGTACAACCTTGGCTATCTCTGGAACACATCCTCTTTGTTCTCAAAAAACACTTCTCAGAAGATGTCACTTTAATGATGCTGGTCTCTTCTTAATCACCGCTAATTTTTTAGCTCCAGTTAACCAGCATCAATAGTCTCAGTAATGCAAACTTTTTACTTTAGTAGTTCTGGTATCTTGTTAATCATAGCTGATTTTTTTAGCCCCAGTTAACTAAAACCACAGAATCTTCACAATTAAAATAGCAATGGCCCTGATAGAGTCTTTAATCAATCTTCCCTCTGAAATTTCACAAGCCAGGCCTTCATCCTCTGCACTGTTACTTTTTTATCTTCTAAGCTCCTATACAACATCTCATAGAACTCTTAACAACCAATGGCTCTTTTAGCTCAAAGTTCTAAAGTCCTGCCACAGTCCTCCCCAAAACATGGTCAGGTTGTCACAGGAATACCCCACTCCTGGTACCAATATGTCTTAGTCATGGTTTCTATTCCTGTACAAACATCATGAGCAAGAAGCAAGTTGGGGAGGGAAGGGTTTATTTGGCTTATACTTCTACATTGCTGTTTTTCACTAAGGAAGTCAGGACTAGAACTCAAGCAGGTCAGGAAGCAGGAGTTCATGCAGAGGCCATGGAGGGATGTTCTTTGTTGGCTTGTTTCTCTTGGTTTGCTCAGCCTGCTCTCTTATAGAACCCAAGACTTTCAGCCCAGAGATGGCACCACCCACAAGGGGCCCTACCCTCTTGGTCACTAATTGAGAAAATGACTCGCAGCTGGATCTCGTGGAGGCACTTTCCCAACTGAAACTTCCTTCTCTGTGATAACTGCAGCCTGTGTCAAGTTGACACACAAAACTAGCCAGTACAGTTAGTTATGTCTCTACCCATGTCTTTTTTTTTTCTGACTTTTTCTTGCCACTAGCTGTGCTAGCTGATGTTGAGCATTCCTAGTTGCCTCCCTCATGGACTTACTCATGATTGAGAGCACTTGAATGCATTTGTTCCTATCTGCTCTTGCTCTTCTCCCTGAAGCTACATTACACAGGGAAGACTTTCATGCATTCCCTTCATACCACTTATTTGTCTTTGGACTACGCTCTCATAAGTACTTTTTAATTCTTGAATCATGTATACTATTTACCTGAAAATGTTGTATTTTCTTCCTTGTTATCTGATGGAGGCAAATAAAAAGATATTTCTTAAGCAAAGACTGTTGTTCTGATGTACTCTTTGTATAGGTAGCAAATATTAACATATTCTATATACCTCGATCTATCTATCTATCTGTCTGTCTATCTATCTATCTATCTATCTATCTATCTATCTATCTATCATCTATCATGGTCTTCATCATTATCTCTTTAACACACACACACACACATACACACATACACACACACACACACACACACACACACACACACACACAAATTATGCCCACTGTAAATGACAGTTTCTGAAAAAGGACCACTCCTTACATTCAACCTTCTGCAAAGGTGATAAACTGATTAGAACTTTAATGATTTTGGAGAGGTTGGGATTTCAGAGTTCAAGAATCTAGCTAGAATGTATCTTCTGATATATTTGGTTCAATTAATAGTCATTGCTGCCAACTTCTGTCTGATTTAGCATGCTTGTGAACAAAACCTTTTGGAAAGGATTTATCTAACATACCACTATAAAAACCAAAAAGCTTAGAGCATCAAAGGGGGCCTTTAACAGATTTGGAATAGATTTAACTTTGTTTTAACCATCTTATTTAGTGTCCCTGCCAAGTTATTTGAAAAATTACTTGAATTATGACTTTTTTCTGTCACTATTATAAAATTTTATCAAAACTGTTACCACATTGGAATGTGGACTTTGAAGGTAAATCTGTGTTCCTTAGTCACTCATATTTGGCTCAAAAATAAACTCTAGTTATTTCCTTTGAGATGAGAACTGTGTTTTTGAATTGGCAAAATTTATTTTGAACCTCTTGCTTAAATGCATTACATATTGAACATATGAGAATTTATAATACTTTTCACATTCAGTTAAATACTATCATTTCCTAGTGTTTTTCCCCTTGAGTAGAGTTTATCTCATTCTTCACTTAGTAAAAGAGCTGTGCATTTTTCAAGAGGTCCAGCACCTTAATACTCCAAAAAGCAAACATTAAATGCATTTTTTCCTGTATTGAAGATCAACTTTTCTTGTTGATTGGTTTGATTGATCTTTTGGTTTCTACATGTCTCACTCAAATGATAATCTCTCAGATTAGAAATGGGAGAGTCCTGGCACAGGCATACACTCTGCATTGATCACAGACAGCATTACTTATGATACCCTGTGATACTGGTAAAGGTAAGTCTACTTCATGACCTAGGGGAAGGATCCCTTTATCCTAATGGCATATTCCTTAAAATCTCTTCTTTGTCAAGACACTGCATTTTCCAAAATGGTATCTTCTAAACTGTGTATACAATTAACATAAAAGTTTCCCTAAAATGTAAGCATAACTTAAAATACTTACCAAACTAAGAAATTTATTTTGTATCCCTTATTTTTAGAAATATATTCTCTATTTTAAGTTGCTGAATAAGTAGATTAGGGAATATATATTGTCTTACCTTTCCCTACCATCTAAGTCTATCTTAGACTTTATACCATACTCTAGTGTTTTAGTTAGGGTTTCTATTAATATGAGGAACAAAGAAAAACAAGTTGGGAGGAAAGGGTTTACCTTGCTTAAACTTATCTATCTTATCAGAGTTCATCATGAAAGATATTCATGGCAGAAACTCCAGCAGAGCAGGGGCCTGCAGACAGGAGCTGATACAGAGGCCATGGAGGGGTGCTTCTTTCTGGCTTGTTCCTCATAGGATTTTTTTCTACTCTCTTTATATAACCAGTCCTGTGAAGGCATCACCCACAATGGGCTAAGCCTGTCCCCATAATGATTTGTTAAGAAAACATCTCCCAACCAAAAAATGCCCAGAACCAGATGGATTTAGTGTACAGTATTATCAGCCCTTCAAAGAAGACCTAATATCCATACTCCTCAAACTATTCCACAAAATTGAAACAGAAAGTATTCTACCCAATTCATTCCATGAAGCCACAATTACTCTGATACCTAAACCACACAAAGACCCAACAAAGAAAGAGAACTTTAGACCAGTTTCTCTTATGAATATCATAGCAAAAATACTCAATAAAATTCTCACAAACCAAATCCAAGAACACATCAAAACAATTATCCACCATGATCAAGTAGGCTTCATCCCAGGGATGCAGGAATGGTTCAATATATGGAAATCCATCAATGTAATCCACTATGTAAACAAACTTAAAGAAAAAAAAAACATATGATCATCTCATTAGATCCTGAGAAAGCATTTGACAAAATCCAACATCCCTTCATGATAAAAGTCTTGGAAAGATCAGGAAATCAAAGCCCATACCTAAACATAGTAAAAGCAATATACAGCAAACAAGTAGCCAATATCAAACTAAATGGAGAGAAACATGAAGCAATCCCACTAAAATCAGGGACTAGACAAGGCTGCCCATTTTCTCCATATCTATTCAATATTGTACTTGAAGACTAGCCAGCACAACTAGATAACAAAGTAAGATCAAACGGATACAAATTGGAAAGGGAAGAGTCAAATTATCACTATTTGCAGATGATATGATAGTATACTTAAATGACCTCAAAAATTCTACCAGAGAGCTCCTAAACCTGATTTAAAGAAAAAAAAAAAAAAGAACTTCAGCAAAGTAGCTGGATATAAAATTAACTCAAGCAAATCAGTTTCCTTCCTCTACACAAAGGATAAATAGGCTGAGAAAAAATTAGGGAAACAACGCTCTTCTCAATAGTTACAAATAATATATAATACCTTGGTGTAACTCTAACTAAGCAAGTGAAACATCTGTATGACAAGAACTTAAAGTCTCTGAAGAAGGAAATTGAAGATCTCAGAAGATGGAAAGATATCCCAGGCTCATGGGTTGGTAGATTAATATGGTAAAAATGGCCATCTTACTGAAAGAAATCTACAGATTCAATGCAATCCCCATCAAAATTCCAACTCAACTCTTCACATACTAAGAAAGAGCAATTTGCAAATTCATCTGGAATAACAAATCCCTAGGATAGAGAAAATTATTCTCAACAGTAAAAGAACCTCCAATGCAATCACCATCCTGGACCTTAAGCTGTACTACAGAGAGCAATTGTGATAAAAACTGCATGGTACAGGTACAATGACAGGAGGGTAAATCAATAGAATCGAATTGAAGACCCAGAAATGAACCCACACACCTATGGTCACTTGATATTTGACAAAAGAGCTAAAACCATCCAGTGGAAAAAAAGACAGCATTTTCAACAAATGGCTGGCTCAACTGGCAGTTAGCATGCAGAAGAATGCAAATTGATCCATTCTTAGCTCCTTGTACAAAGCTGGATCAAGGACCTCTACATAAAACTATATACACTAAACCTAATAGAAGAGAAAATGAGGAAGAGCCTTGAACATGTGGCACAGGGAAAGATTTCCTGAACAGAACACCAATAGCTTATGCTCTAAGCTCAAGAATTGACAAATGGGACCTCATAAAATTGCACAACTTCTGTAAGGCAAAGGATAAAACGTCAATAGGGCAAAATGGCAACCAACAGATTGGGAAAACATCTCTCCCAATCTTACATTGATAGAGAGCTAATATCCAATATATACAAAGAACTCAAGGAGTCAGACTGCAGAGAACTACATAATCATATTAAAAATGGTGTACAGAGCTAAACAAATAATTCTTAACAGAGGAATACTAAAAGTCTGAGAAGCACCTAAAGAAGTGTTCAACATTCTTAGTCATCAGAGAAATGTAAATCAAAACAACTCAGATTCCACTTCACATCAGTCAGAATGGCTAGGCTCAAAAACTCAGGTGACAGCAGATGCTGGCAAGGTTGTGGAGAAAGCAGAACACGCCTTCATTGCTGGTGGGATTGTAAGCTGGTACAAGATCTCTGGAAATCAGTTTGGCAGTTCCTCAGAAAATTGGACATAGTACTACCAGAGGATCCAGGAATACCATTCCTGGGCATATACCCAGAAGATGCTCCAACATGTAATAAGGACACATGCTCCATTATGTGCATAGCAGCCTTATTTATAATAGCCAGAAGCTGGAAACAACCCAAATGTCCCTCAATAGAGGAATGGATACAAAAAATGTGGTATATTTATACAATGGAGTACTTACTACTCAGCTATTAAAAACAATGCAGTTATGAAATTCTTAGGGAAATGGATGGAACTGGAGAATATCATCCTGAGTGAGGTAACCCAATCACAAAAGAACACACACGGTATGCACTCACTGATAAGTGGATATTAGCCCAGAAGCTCAGAATACCCAAGATACAATCCACAAACCACAGGAAACTCTAGAAGAAAGAAGACCAAAATGTGGATTCTTCGATCCTTCTTAGAAGGGGAACATAATACCCAAGGAAGGAGTTTCAGAGACAAAGTGTAGAAAATGAAGGAAGGACAATCCATAGACTGTGCCACCTGGGAATTTTTCCCGTATTCAGTCACCAAGTCCAGACACTATTGTGAATGCCAGAAAGTGCTGACTGACAGGAGCCTGATACAGCTGTCTCCTGAGAGGCTCTGCCAGTCCCTGATTAATACAGAAGTGGAGGCTCACAGCCATCCATTAGACTGAGCACAGGGTCCCCAATGAAGGAGCTAGAGAAAGGACCCAAGGAGCTGCAGGATTTGTAGCCCCTTAGGAGGAGCAACAATATGAACTAACTAGTAGTAAGTACCCTCAGAGCTTCCAGGGACTAGACCACCAACCAAAGAGTACACGAGGTGGGACTCATGGCTCCAGCTGCATATGTAGCAGAGGATGGCATAGTTGGTCATCAGTGGGAGGAGAGGCCCTTGGTCCTGTGAAGCCTTCATCCTCCAGTGTAGGGGAATGCCAGGGCCAGGAAGCAGAAGAGGGTGGGTTGCTGAGCAGGGGAAGGGGGGAGTGAATCACATTTATTTTTTCAGAGCTTAAACCATGAAAGGGGAGAACATTTGAATGTAAATAAAGAAAATATCTAATTAAAAAAAAAAAAAGGAAAAGAAAATGCCCTACATGCTTGCTTTCAACCTGATCTTTTGGAGGCAATTTCTCAGTTGAGGTTTCTTCCTCCCAACTGACTTCAGCTTGTGTCAAGTTGACATAAATAAAACTAGCCAGTACATCTAGTCCTAGAGCAAGAGGATGCCTAATTTTTAATCTTTTAAGGACAATAAGCAGTAATTAGACCAGGGAGTACATTATAGTCAGTTTCTACCCTCCCTTCTTTCCTCGCTCCCTCCCTTCCTTCCTTTGTTCCTTTTCTTTCTTTCTTCCTTTCTTTCTTTCTTTCTTTCTTTCTTTCTTTCTTTCTTTCTTTCTTTCTTTCTTTCTTTCTTTTCTTCTTTCTTTTTGTCTTAACACAATCCTGTTACATTATTTCTTGATCTTTGGGTCACACTAAAATGAATGTTCTTTATTGATAAGTCCTATGTGCTATTTACCTGACAAATTGTGTACTCTCACATTTTGTTATCTGACTTAGGACCTATGCTCATAAATAATGAGGTATTCTATAGGCAACAAATGCTGTTCTGAGGACTTGTTTAAAAAATAAGCAAAGCATAAAATGAAATTTTTGAATCTTTCTTCCTGACTACATTTTACTTTCTCTGCTGGTGTATAAAAACAAAACAAAACAAAACAAAACAAAACGTTAAAAAAATTCAACCATCAAAAATGAGTTCTTGATAACATGTGCTAAAGCAGAATCAATTACTTTCTTCACTGAGGCAGGCAGCAGGAAGGAGCAGGGCTATATGTTACATAGATAAAATGCTGCAAATGTCAGAACATCTGATGGGAAAGGTTGCCACCATGCCGTCTAGGACATGCTTTTATTTCAGCTCTCAGGACCCATTCTAAGTTAGAAGAGACTGGTGATTCTTCTGGAACTTACTAAGACACATTCACAGTGTGTCCTTCCCCCATAGTGGCTCCTCCCCCACAGTGGCTCACCTGTGCAAGCCATGATCTACAAAAACACTGTAGTAAGCAGCACCATGTTTCCTTTTTATAGCATGCCAAACCAGCCAAAGAGATTATCAGAGAATGAGAAGAACTCGGTGTTTTCCCAATGCCTGCAGGATGGTACCAGACTTGCAGTGTGCCTAGCTCTCCAAGCTTCAGCACTGAGAGAGAAGAGGGATTTTTTTTTTCATAAGTAACTCACCTAAGAACTATATGGTGTGATTCTGTACATTATAAAATATTTTTTGAAAGTCAAATTATTTATAAGCTTTTGGGGGGGTTGTTTTGTTTTTTTGTTTTTGTTTTTTGTTTTGTTGTTGTTGTTGTTGTTTTGGTTTGGTTTGGTTTGGTTTGGTTTGGTTTGGTTTTTCGACACAGGGTTTCTCTGTATAGCCTTGGCTGTTCTGGAACTCACTCTGTAGACCAGGCTGGCCTTGAACTCAGAAATCCACCTGCCTCTGCCTCCCAAGTGCTGGGATTAAAGGTCTGAGCCACCACCGCTCGACATTATAAGATTTTTTGTAATTAACAAATTTTGTGAATACATGGTTAAAAAAAAAAAAAGAGGAAACAAATGAATTCATTTAGGGAAAATGTCTCAAATCTCTTAATTTTTTTTCCTGTTTAATTTGCAAAAATTGAAATGAGAATTGGGTCCAATGGTCTACTTTCTGGTCTAATGACTGGCAGAAAATTGTTTTAGAAATTAAAAAATACTGGACCAGTGCAATTGCTCCTTGGATAAAGGAGCTTGTGAGCAAGCCTGGTAGCCTCACTTCCTGGAGGGAAAGAGACATCTCACAAGGTGTTATTCAGCCATCACATACTTCCAGAGCACACATACATGCCCCACCCCCATACACAGAGGAGGGGAGACATAGACAGACTGACATACACACATAGAGAGAGAGAGACAGGCAGAGACAGAGAGACTGAGAGATAGACAAGGACAAAGAGACAGAGGCAGAGATACAAAAATGACAAAGGCAGAGAAACAGAGATGGACAGGAAGAGAGACAGAGACAGTGTCAGAGAGATAGACAGACAGAGAGAGGCAGCCAGACAGAGAAACAGACAGGAATAAATTAATAGAGGTCTCAGTTAGCTTTTCTACTACTGTAATAAAACACCATGAGCAAAAACATCCTGGCCGGTACTGCAAAAGCATCTTGGGGAGGACATCATCTTATAGCTTGTAGTGCATTATCCCAGAAAGTCAGGGCAAGAATTCAAGGCAGGAAAATGGAAGTTGAATCTGATGCAGAGGCCACGGAGGAACACGGATATACTGGTTTGCTCTTCCAGGCTTGCTCAGCTTATATTCTGATGTATACTCCTGAGGCACTTACCCAGAGGTGGCAACACCCACATTGGGCTGGGTCCTCTCCTACATCAATCACTAATTTAAAAAAATACACTATGGTCTAATATGGTGAAAGCATTTTTTGAACTGAGGTTCCCCTTTCCCAAAGGACCCTTCCTTCTGTCAAGCCGATATAAAATTAGCCAGCATAATGAGTAAATAAGTGAATGTAGCAGCAGTGACGATGTTAACTCTGTGTGTGCTTCCAGACTGTCTGAATTATCAGAGATAGACACACAACTGACATCATCTCACCTCTTACTGTGTTCTGCTGACTTGGGCTTCCCAATCACTTCAACCTGGACCCTATTCACACCTGTCTGTTCCTTTCTACAGCTTGTTAGAAGTTGGTTGAATCTGTGATCTAGAACGTATGCATAGATCTTTCCATTTGACTCTGAAAGACAAATCTTGGAGACCAGTGTTCTGAAACCAGTCCTCTAGTTTCTATTTGTTGGTGTTCCTTGTAATCTACCTGCTGCTGTGTAACAAAGCACCCCAGAGGATTGTGATTCAAAGTAATGATTCCTGTCTCTGGGGATTAGGAACTCTTTCAGTCTCCTTTGGCTACTGTGTGCTCCAACTAATGTTAGCTGTGATCACTTGGGCACACACAGTTGAACAGAACAGGATTGAGAGCTCTAACAAACAAAGCTGTGCTGTTTAGATTGCTTTTAGAATTCTCTGACCAAATGGTCTATCTACTAGATAGTTTCTGTACATTTTTATTTCAGTGATACAACCTTTCTAGTGCCATCAGACAATAATTGTATCTCTTTGTAGTCCTCGATAGCAATTTCCTTGCTGGTTCCAATCTTCCACTAATAGTTTCTTATTCTCCTCACACGTCTACCTTACTCACTACAAAAGTATTAACATATATTTTAGGTTTTTATTATGGTAGAAATCAATTAAATTTTTCTTTTCTATTAATAAAGTGGGTTTTTTGAGAAAAAAATCAAGAATACTCAACATAGCACATCTTCTAACATCTAAGCATTTTCTTTGGTTTGGGTTTCTAGACCTCATTAGTGTACACACACACACACACAGACACACACACACACACACACACACACACACTCAGAGACAGACACACATACAGATATTTGCATACACACTGACACAATGCACACACACATACATACACCATTAATGAAACTAAATATTCACTAAATAGCAATTATTGTTTCTTTTGTCTTCCTCTCTCCATTATTGTACTATATGTTCCTATGAATTCAAGAACTATGTGTACCTCAAAGCCTGTTTTGTATTAGACATGAGTATTATGACCAATTTGATTTACCCAGAAACAGTTACTATTACAAATTGTTATATAGTGAGTTTCATTTACAAAGTATGGGGTAAAATGATTTATTTGCACACATATGCACATATACACAAAATTTATATGTGTCCATTTAGTTGTTAATTTAAATGACAATGCAGCTCATTTTATGATTTAGAGATAAACTTCTGGACCATGAGAATGTGGAAGTTCTTTTTTTCTGATATATGAGTTAAAATTCATGTCTAAAGACTTGTGGGAAACATATTTAATGGTCAGATGTTGAAAGCATTCCTTTTAGGTTGAGAAAGAAGACAGGAATCTTATTGCTTCTATTTATAATATGCTATAGGGCCACATTGGTGCAACAAGTAAGGAGAAACACAGAAGCCATGAACAGTAGAAAGCTAAAAAAGAAGAAACTTGCATTGAATTGTAATAGAAATAAAACTCTACATAAAGCTCAAAGACAGTCTCAAATGAAACTATTATAGATAATAATGGAACAAGCAGGTTTTAGAAGAAATAAATCCGATAAAATGTTGTTAGAAAAGGAAGAAAAATCTTGGCACTTAGGGCAACATGGATGAAACTTAGAGATATCATAAAAATAAGAACACACACACACACATACACAAGAACTTATACAAACACACACACATGAACATACATATACACACTTGCACAAGCACAAATATGTAAGCACACATGCACATACACTCATGTGCACACACACACTCAGTAAGGTGAATTCAGATCCCTCGTGACCCCAATCCAAAAAAAAAAAATCCCTTCTCCACTAAGATTCACTTTCAGGTCCCCCTTTAAACTCCTCCACACAAATTAGACTAACACAACTCTCCTGATCTCTCTGGGTCTATAGACTCTCCCATGCCAGAGGTTTTATCAGAATGAAGTTAAATATGTTAACTTTCTTTTGGCACTTTTTCAAGCTCATTCATTTTGTGTAGCCCTTGATCTCTTTTTAGTATTAATAGTATTTCCTCTGTCTGCATCTCATGGTTGTTTCTTCTTTAGGCTACTGAATTTGAAAGAGAGCAAGAAGGGGTACATGGAAGGATTTGTAGGAAGAAAGGGTAGGGGGAAATGATGGAATTATATTATAATCTCAAACATAAAAGAAAGGAAAAAAGTACAGGCACTGCATCCTTAAGAATGAGGTACCCACAACACACCCACAGCCACACACACATAGACACACACACACACACACACTCTCACACACACTCACACACACACACACACACACACACACACACACACACA
>JADRCD010216552.1:0-16303 GCA_019843815.1 Montemys delectorum
GATCCAGGAATAGCAATAAGCTTCTATAACACAAGCCCTAGGCAGATATTCCAGAGCCAGTTATCTCATCCCTAACATCAAGAGCTCTGGGTTTTGTGAGAATCAATATCTCAGACAATAGGGCAGAGGAGCAATTGAGGAGGACACCAGTGTAGAGATCTGACTCCCATACACAGGCCCACAGACACAGAGACTAGCACAAATGTACCTCTAATGTGCGCGCGCGCGCGCACACACACACACACACACACACACACACACATACACACACACACACACACACGGATACACACACACACACACACACACATACACACACACACACACACAGATACACACACACACACAAGGATGCACACACATCCAATTGTTACTGCATTTTTCTAGAGTAAAGAAAACAAGGTGTCTTGCTCATGCTCAGTGAACTTGAGCAGGTCTATTGTGGAGAAGATAAATTTTAGACACAGAATGCTGCTTACACGTTTAAACGTTCTAAAAACCAAAGTAATTGGTTGATTCTATGCTGTATTTATGAAATCACTCTTATAACAAGTTAGGGGAAGACATAGGTAGAGATAGAGTAAAAAGAAAGAACTGGGTGCTAGGAAGTGATTATTGAAAAGCAGAAGGAAAAGGAGCAAATACAAGGGCCAAGAGAAAGTGCTGACATGTTTCCATAAGATTCCTAACAGAGCTCTCAACATGTACCACAGGCACACTGTGCCTGCAAGTATGCTGCTGTGTGAAAAGTGCTGCTACGTAAGGGAGGTGCCAAGGAGTGTGGAAGATAACCCTGAGTGAGTGTGGAAGGTAACCCTGGGTCTGGAAGGTAACCCTGAGTGTGCAAGGTAACCCTGAGTGAGTGTGCAAGGTAACCCTGAGTGTACAAGGTAACACTGAGTGACCATGGAAGGTAACCCTGAGTGGGTGTAGAAGGTAACCCTGAGTGTGCAAGGTAACCCTGAGTGGGTGTGGAAGGTATCCCTGAGTGTGCAAGGTAACCCTGAGTGTACAAGGTAACCCTGAGTGGGTGTGGAAGGTAAGCGTGAGTGACTGTGGAAGGTAACCCTGAGTGTTTAAGGTAACCCTGAGTGTTTAAGGTAACCCTGAGTGTTTAAGGTAACCCTGATTGTACAAGGTAACCCTGAGTAGGTGAGGAAGGTAACCCCTGAGTGTGGAAGGTAACCCTGAGTGTACAAGGTAACCCTGAGCACGGAAGGTACCCTGTTTTTCCAAATGCATTTTTGGGTTTACAATGAAAATCATGAGTTGTCCTAGCACACTGAACCAGAGGATATTGATTTTCCTAATTGCAATGTATATGCAGAGTTATTTTTAACTCTATTTTGCTGATCCTCTCATGTCTTATTCCAATTTCTCCCTGGCTCTCCCTTTCCTGTTTTTTTTTTCTCCTCCCAGCAAATTCTATTTGTGAATCAATTTGTCCTGAGAATAGAGCAGGGCTGGCAGAAATATCCTAAGTCCACAAGGCTGGAAAATACAAGAAAGAAAATCAAAGGTGAACCAATTAGGGATTTATTTTAGGACAGAGATACGTATTGCATGTGTTGCAGAGGAAAATAGAACTCACCAAAATAAAAATTTTCAGTTCAGTATCTTCTCCAAGTAGACAAAAGTGCAGATGCACTTGGAAAGTGATATTTTAATCAGCCACAGAGATTCTTGGGAGCAGGTGTTTCCTAAAGGAGATGTTTATAACCAAACACAGAATTCTGAGTTGCTCTGATCTATGACCAAATCCCCAGAGCCAGGCGAAGGCAATGATCCTCAGCTAAGCAAGGAGAGCACTGTTCACATCCTGAGGGGGGTGAAGATGGGAAGGCTTGTCTGCTTTTTACTCCTTACAAGCCTGTCTTCTCTGTGAACCCACTTCCCCAGCCTGCATAGCTTATGGTTGTGCATCAGGAGGACCTCTATAAACTCAAGCTAGCCTGGTCTATGAAGAGCCCTGTCTTAAATTACAAATAGCAACCAACCAAACAAAGGCTCTCAGTTTATGGGAAGATCTTTTCTACCATGGAGTCCTTCAGGGACCTCTGTTCATTTCTAACAGGTTTGCCTGTGTCACAGAGCATTGGAGAGTCTCCTCCATCACCCTGGATGGAGATGACATTGACCAGCTCCTCGTCAGTTGGCCCATATGGGGGTGCTTTTGCACACAGCCTGAGAACAGGACACTCAGCTTGGGTTGGAGATGTTTATTTTCTTTCCTAAATTGGCCACAGATACTGGCAGCTTCACCATATAGAGAAATAGGTCAGCAAGTCTCAAACTACCAAAATGATACTTGCTGAACACTGAACCAAGTCATCTAGTAATTGAACAAACAGAGCTTAAAGTGGATTCTTTCAGCAACAAGCTAAATGTACAAAGAAAGGACATATTAAGGCGAGACCCCAGCACTGTGACAGACATAGAGAGGCAAATGTGACCTTCCTCTGCTCTTTCCTGTTTTTCAGGTAAGTGACCCTGGTTTTAGTTCAGCACAGATTTGCATGATGTGTGTTAAAGTTCCTCAGGGCCCAGGCAGTACCTGGTACTGGAGATCTCAGGATTGATGATTTCAACCTGCTGTGTCATGAGGGTGGCTGGGTAGTCAAAGGTCACAGATGACAAGGAAAGCAGACGTCTAGCATTATAAGCAGAGAGGTTAGAGAAGAAATTCAGCAATAATGGCCTAGTCCTAGGTGACGCTTTTACAGCATAGTGAGAGAGAGAGCATGCATGACTTGCTCTGTGACGATTCTTTATCTTAGTCCCAGATCGAGGCAGAGAAAAGCATCATCATGTTACATCACTCTCCAAGCTGACTTCAGTTGGACTTCCCTTACAGCAACCAACAATTTGCTGCGTGTGTTTTTCATCAACATAGCAAAAGGCAAAGAAGATATCCACTAACCTGCATAACTTTATCACAATTCACAGAGAATAAAGTTGTAAAATAGTGAGGACCTAACCTGTGTGGGGGTCATGGATTTGGGGTTGTTCCCAGGGTCCCCTGTTCACCGTTTCAATGGGGAAACTGACTGTAAGTTACAAAGAATGTGGAAGGACATTCTGTGGGTTTCCTTCATTTTCAATGTCATCCTGATTTAGTTTATTCCATTCCAGACAGTTGCCAGCCCAACAAGTAGCTATAAAAATGTCAGCTTGCTTTAGGCCAGAGGTAATTATCTGGAGGTAAACAGGGAAAAGGTTGTAACCTGTGAAGCAACAGCTTTGGAAAAACAGGAGTGTCAAATCAAGTTTGGATCTGCAATTTGCATCCAGAAGAGCTGTAGATGAGTCTGGAAGGAGCCTAGCAAGAGCTTGAGAGCAGCTTTGGCAGCTGTGGGTGACTGAACAGAGAGTCGTGCTCCTTGCATTGGCAAAGAGGAATTCTCTTTTACAGAGGCCTAGAACAACCAGAGGGTTAGTCCTATAGACAATCAACACCCTGCACCTGCTTTCCCTTGTAATTACCATGAAGACCATGTGTAGGAACCTTTAACTCTGTGGTGGACAAAGCCACAACTACAGTAGTTTTGTAGAATGAGTGTTTTGTTTAAATATGACTTCAGAAAAACAAAAGTATTTAAATCTCGCTGGTCTCTGTAAATGCAGAAATCAGAAAAGAGAGAGGGAGGGAGGGAGGGAGGGAGGGAGGGAGAGAGATTGAGATTCGTCTCTCGGGCCTTTTCTGGCTGGCCTTTCAGCATCCTTCGAGGAGCCTCCATTGCTGTTGTGGAGAACCACAGACACAGGCCTGAGGTGTGGAATCATAAAAGAATGCCATTGTTCTGTAGAGGGAAGGATAAGAAATAACAAGAAAGAGAACAAGCACATGACCATCCCTTTGCTCTGTAGTTTGTACCTTAACTTCCCCATCCATGGAGCAAGAGTGATTTTGTATGAACGTGAAATGATGGTTATCAGTGATTTCTGTGGAACTAACTCAGGAGGGCACCTTTGCTGTCTGCTACATAAGAAAGATTCTTTTTGTTAATCCTGTGTCATTCCATGTTTTATGTATTACAAACATGGGTGATTCTGAGCCAGGGCTTCCAGCGGAGGCAGCAAGATGCTAAGGAAACTGACAATCATCTAAAGGCCTGTGAAGGACAAGAAAAAAATAAATACTGTTGGTATGGCTTCGTCCTCTGGCTGGTAAGCTACTGCTGGCTTTGGCAGGAGAACCTAAGTGGTTACCGTAGAGACCTCGAAAGTTTCCTTTTGAGCTTACAACTGAATATTGACTCAAGAGAAGATTGAACCACCACACTACCTGAAAGGGCAAAGATTCAGGGGCTGTCTTCTGTCAGATCCTCCATAGGTCACTGACTGCAAAGTCTAGCCCCAGTGTTCATAGGTGGGGTTGTACTGAACTCTGAATGTCGGAGTGAGAACCACAGTGGATCTCCCATAGACTGGCTTCCACATTCGAGCCTTCCTTCAAGTTAGTCTTCCATAGCCTTGATTCTGGTCAAGATGCTCCCTCTCTAGAAGGGGGTTCAGTTAAGTCTTCAACAGAACATTTCCAACTTATGATAAAGCAATGTCACCATGGCCAACTGTGCTCTTTGCTTTTCTCTGAAATCCACATTCATCCCTTTCCTCTGAGTATGTGGGTAATGTAGTTTCAAAGGTTACTCATGACCATCTAGTGATGAACATGGATCCTTCCTGTCCTGTCCCTATTTTTCCTGAACAAATTCCATGTTCTCACTGAGCAGCGTGGCTTCATTAGCTGAGTTTTCCCTTGGGAAGTCATTGTTTGTTTGTCTGTCTGGTTGTTTTCACAGCCCTAAGAACACCAGGTCTCCATATTCTCCAATGCCACACTACTCTTATCTAAAGAGTGACAATTTCCCACAAGCCCCTTCAGCTCTGTCCAAACCCAACATACAGCATCATGAGACTTTATATCTGCCTCATGCATGAAATATGTTCTGGGGTTCATTTTAATTCAAATTTGACTTAGAAATCTATCTCCTTGTCCACATTTGCATTGACTAAGATGCCTTCCTGAGACTTCTAGTGTAGAAAGTAGCAGGAAGGTTGCTGAGTGTTGACTGGTGTTCCAGAATGCCATTGAACAAGCTTTCTAGAATGTCATATGTATTAGATCTTTTTTAAACTGTGTGTATATGTATAGGAACCTATGAGCCCTGTCAAGTGCAGGTACTCATGTCTAAAGGAGATCTCTAGTGCCCTAGGGTTGGAGTTACAGGTAGTTGTTAAGTCTGTGACCCAAGCTCTGTAAGAACAATGAAATAACCCAGATTCATCTCTCTAGCCCAAGACTTTACATTAAATGGGCATTATCTTCATGAGAGTTTGTGTTATTTCACATAACTTCATCTTTTGTGACAATTTTCTTCTTGCAGGTTAATTCCAAGATTTTTCTAGCAAGATCAATTTAATTCAAGTACTGTTATGCAATTAATGTATTTGTATATGGTTCTATTTTGGGTTGTCTCTTTTTTCCCTGATGGCTTTCTTGTGACTTTCTCTTTATTTGATTATGCTTGTGGCTTTACATTTTGAGAATATATATAGTTGCTACTTCTAAACAGCACACTATTCTCTTCACTCTGAGTCAGATTTTAGAAATGTTTTTATTTTGACTGTATTTATATTGTCTGGATTGATTTCTCTGCTTTTGATAATCTTTCCTAGTACTTCTTTACTCTTTGGTCGTGAGACTAGTCTTTAGCAGCAAAGCCATCGCTCCAGCCCAATATTTTATTTTTTAACACAGTCATAGATCTAACTACCTTTCCTTAACTTGAAAACTTGTGAATGCCTTTAACCTTATCCATTATCAAATTTCATACACGTATACAGTACATTTTGATCATATTAATTCATGTTGCCCCCCAACTCCCCCTAAACTGCATCCCTTTCCCAGTTTTATGTTCTCTCATCTTAGCCCTCTGTATCTCATGACAGTTGTTCATTTATACAAGCAGTTAGGACTGCCCATTGGACTGTGGTCAAGCTAGCTGTTGCCACTTCCCTTAGGAAACTGATTTGGCCTTACTCCTGCAGCCTTCAGCTACCAAAACTCCCCAGCTAGAGATGAGGAAAACCTAACATTTGATTCTATTGCTTTGTTTTATATAGCATCAGAGATTTGCCATGGAGGCTGGGCTCTTTGTACATTCCTTTGGCTAGCATTAAATCTTGGCAGCAACAGACAATCTACCTTATGAGAGGCAGTTTATAGATTGACCACTTCCCAAGTACTTGGTTCCTTGTGTGTCTGTCCTGTGCTTTGAAATCAGTTGAGGTGGGTGAGCTGTGCCCTAAGCCTGAGCTGATGAGGAGTTGGACGACTCTGACCTGGAATGGGGGAATACACTGTCCATGGCTCCTTCTCCCTCGGTGCATCTTTCCCTACTCCCCATTGCTAGGGAGTCCCTGAGCATGGGTCTGGAGCTTAAGTCTCAGTCCTGATTTGTCATTTCTCTATTAGGTGGTGCTAACTTGGAGTGGTCCTTGGATAGCAAAAGGACTATTTTCTTTCTAGTGTCAACTTCTCTCAGCCCTCTTCTTCCTGCCTTTGAATATTCTGCAGCTTCTCTGGACTGAGGTTCTGTATGTTCACCTTGGTTTGTCTTCTCCCGATTGAAGGGATAACACTCGGCTGAGAGGGACACTTGCTGCTTGCATGTCCATTCAGAATCGCTTGGAGGTGAAATGCCAAGTGCTCTGTTTTAACGATCTGATGTATTGAATCACACAAAGGTTTCATCAATTATAAATGTCAGGAATTGTCTGTATTTGTCTGTATAAGGAAAACATGCCACTCAGAGGATATTCATGTCTGGCTTTCCTCACCATCTCGGGCCTTCCTGTTTCCATGTCAGCTCTCTTTTTTGACCACAGCCAGGGCTTTCTCTGCCACTTCTCTTTATTGCTATACAGGTTTACTGTGTGTGAGGAGTATACTGTTCCTCTTCTTTCTATTCCATTAGATTTGGAATAAAAATAAAGGTTCTATACCTAAGCCTTTACAAATCTCAATATCTCGTCCCTGGGACTGTAGTCTCCAAGGGAACATAGAACAGTGTGTCAGAGTCCAGTGCCAGTTTGCTGTGGTGGCCTACGCCTCTATTCTCACAATTAGAAGGGTGAGACAAAAAGGTTATCTGTTATCATGACTTCCAGGTTACTCTGGGCTCCACAGTAGTGAGGAGAGAGAAAGAGAGAGACAGAGAGAGACAGAGAGACAGAAAGACACAGAGACACAGAGGCAGGGACAGAGAAGAGGACAGCAGGCAGGCTTGTTTCCTAGTGGTTGGACTTAGTTTCTTAGCTGGAGGAAATGTGCACCATAAATTGAGCCCTTCCAGGTCTGGGGAAAGAACACCTTTACTTACTTCCTCTGCAAGCAACACAGCAAAAGATATTTAAGAGCTTGTCTGTTGTCTACTCCCTCATTTTAAACAACATCAGGGTGTTTTGTTCAGAATGTTTTAATACCATATTTTTAGTGCACCTGTTCTTTGTGCCAACTATATTATCATGGTGGCCTCATATCCATTTTACCCCTGATGCTTGAGGTGTTCACAGAGGGGATTTCTTACTGCTAGAAATCTGTTTCAGCTTGGGGGTTAAGTCTTCTCCTCGTCAATCGATCACTGCCCTTGGCCAAAGCTGAGCTTCCCCAGTCCTATACCCGCCAGGGGTCCTGTGAACCTCAAGGAAAGTTTTCTCTTAGGGGAAAACATTAAAGTCAGTCACTTGAGTAATTTCTTTTTTTATTGGCACATGAAGAGTTAAGCATCAGGTGGCTTCAGAAAGCCAATTAAAAAGGGATAGTTAGCTTAATCACAGGGCTTTCCTATCTGTTTCTCCCAGCAGTTTCTTTAAACTGTTAACTTGAAATCGCGGTCCTGTGCTGTCCTCAGAAGTTCACTCAATCAAAAGCCAAGTGCTGAGTAATCACAGATCTTAAATAACTAGAAGTTCTGACCTGGACCACAAGAGGATTAAACACCCAGTAGCCAGAACTCAGTTCTTCGATCCAGGGAGCGCTGGTGCATAATGAGAAATCCCTGAAGCTCAGATCACAGCCCTGTCCTCGGCCAGCACAGAGCTAAGTGGAAAACCTCTTTAATTCCTTAGGAGATCCTATCTGCCTGATGGAAATAGATATTGGCTTCTGTGTAGCATGATTAGAGGAACCAGGCGGATTAGTGGAGATGTAAGGGAAAGCTCCCCCGCTCATTTACATGGAGTCGCTGCTGACAGGTGATGCAGAGAGACAGACACCCAGAGACAGCACTGGGCCTGGGCCAGGCCCACACTTACTTATTCAAGTTATAAGGGGATTAGGAGCCATTTATTTTGCCATATTCAATTTTTAAAATCTATTAAACACTTTGATGCCCACTTATTTTATTTTCTGTAGCAAGCAGCCAAGCTGTTTGGAGAGATGCTGATTTCCATTCAAAACAACCTGTCAACTGATTGCACCTGAAATGTAAGGCGATGAAGCTGCCGTGTTCTCTCCGAGTCTGATGGGATAAATGAAAAGTATTCCTATTTATTTAGAGCGTGAATATTTGAAAGCTACAGATTCTTTAACACTTATGCCATTGCTTGCTCACAGCCACACAGTAAAACATGCACACACAGACACATGTATACAGTGTATGTTCCGAATCTATATGCAGGCAACTACGGTGCAGCCTAGTTTGTCTGGTTTTACTTTATGGAAGCTGTTGCTTATTTTAGATTACTCTAATTTAAATGGGCCTTGGATTTTCTGTTATAGAAATACAAAATGTGTGTGTTCTGCCTTTACCATTGAAGATGAAACTCCCCAGAGATGACATTCAATTTTTATGATATATTTTTGTCACTTCTTATGTTTCTTTAACCTGCTCTCTCTGATTAAGTTAAAAAAAAAAGTAGTTTCACTTGTGAGACTAACTACAGAACACAAAGTCGCTCTGAGTGCTAGGATTCACCCTGTGTACTATTCTACCGTGTTCAGTCATGACACAAGCAGAGTGCTTCCACACCTGGGGTGCTCTTAAAAAATAATTGAAGCCTCCAAATGCAGACCATTTGAACATAGTATAAAACATTATAGTTTATAAAGAAGCCTTGAAGTCTAATCAAGTGGTGAATCATATCCTCAAACTTACAACATGGGACCTGCTCACTCACATTAGGAAGAACAAATCAACAACGGAATAGCCCCCAGGCCAGTCAGCGTGTTGGGTAGTTCACACTGCACTGGGCCTCAACACAATGAGAAAGCTCCCAGCAGAGGAACGCCAAGGTTAAAAACTCAAAATTACTTTATATTTAAAATTAAAAGAATAGGATAAAATAAAATACTAAAATTATTAAAAAAAAATTTATGGGTTGGTTATTGCAAAGAATGATGTGCACCGCAGTAGACACACTTTGTATTCCTATGATGAGTTTACTCTCTGGCTCCAGTCACTCTTTGGTGATTGAGACTTTTATGTTGATGATCGTGTCCTTTAGGAATGGATGGCTTCCTTTCTCCTGTCTGCATGCATCTCGTTTCTTTTTTATTTTCTTTTTACATTGGCCAAACCTTTAATCCAAGTTCAGACATAAGTGGTGAAACACTTGCACACTTACGACTGAGGATGACGGCATTTGTCTCCTCTGTGATGATGATGCTGAGGGCTGAGTCCAGGTCAGCAAGCATCAGCCATTGACCATTGAGCTGCTCCCCCGTCCTCCGTCTTTTAAGATGAAACACTATATATGCAGCGAATTTCTTGCAGGCAGAGTTTTATATTCAGAAATCAACTGTCTCTGTAGCGGAAAGTAAATACTAGTGGCATTAAATTTGGAGAAATTTTGTCTGTTCATTGCTTCATTGATTAATTTTAGAACACGAAACAGATTGCAATAGACATGTTCTAGCATATAAGGTTCTAGCATGAACCCCACATAATCACTAAATATTACCCTTTGAATACATAACTGGGATTGAGTTGTGAATAATGTGTTGATTTCTATTTTAAATTCCCTCATAGGTGTTGTTCTCTTATTTTTCATTATTACAGAGCTGGTTTTCTACTTTTTATAATCAAATAAATAAGCGTATAAATAGATAAATGCAATGTTCTGAATCCATTTAATACTGCTTGCATATATGTAATTTTAAAGATGACTATTTTTGCCTTCATGTATGTATATGTCCCACATATATCCAGTGCCCAAGGAAGCCATATATAAGGCCATTAGATCCTCTGGATCTGAAGAGCTGATGGGCACAAGCTCCCATCCTTATCTGGGAGATATTGGCAATCAATAGCCACTGGGAGAAGAAGAGACAGTCTACTTTAAGAAATAGTGTCTAATAAATTGACCATGCACCAATAGAAAGGCACACATTCGCCAGGCAATGGTGGTGCACGCCTTTAATCCCAGCACTTGGGAGGCAGAGGCAGGCAGATTTCTGAGTTTGATATCCAAACTCAGCCTGGTCTACAGAATGAGTTCCAGGACAACCAGGGCTACACAGAGAAACCCTGTCTCAAAAAAAAAAAAAAAGGCACACACTCAAGAATATATGGCAACACAAATTGGATATGAAAGATTTCAAGAATTTTTAAGATGCCACATACACAACTCATAGAACATGGAAAAATTGAGCTGGTATTCACCTGGGTGGTTCATTCATACTGGATAGCTTTCACAGGGATGGGAAGTGGCATGTGTGGTACCAGAAGAAAACATTAGTCATCAATGCAACCTGACCATAAACTCCGAGAACTACAATAATGACTGGCCTAGCTACACAAGCCTATTGGTACACTAGTGGCGTGAATACTGTGGGAATAAGCAAAGACTTTCAATTTGAATTTAAGGACAGCCCTAAATGGCGGAACTCATACTGGGCACCATCACTTGCCTTAAGAACCTACGACTAGACATGTCATATTACCTGGAGAGGAACCTGTGACTCCTATGAGGTGTGATACCATACCATGTCCTTAGTAGATTCTCTCAATGATTTATTACATCAGATATTCTGGAAGTTTTATAATTTTATATTTTGTATATAGATGTATGGTCCCTTTGGGTTGTTCTGTGAGAAATGTGGTGTGGTGTGGTATGGTGTGGTGCAGTGTGGTGTGTGTATGTGTGTACTTTTTCATTTTTGGATTTATTAATAGAAACCTCAGTTGTTCCATCATAGTTTGTGAAACTCTTCCTGACTGTCATCATTTCCTTCTCAATCTCCTCCTCCTCCTCATTTCCTTCTCAATTTCCTCCTCCTCCTCCTCCTCCTCCTCCTCCTCCTCCTCCTCCTATTCCTCCTTCTCCTCTTCCTCCTTCTTTTCTCCTTTGTCCTCCTCCTCTTCCTTCCCTTCCTCCTCTTCCTGCTTCTCCTGCTCCTCCTCTTTTTTATTTGGGGTAAAGGCCAGGCAGTGTATCTGTGCCTGTGCTTGGGCTCTGTTCTCTCTTCCATTGACCCACATTTCACCCTCCACCCTGCACTGCTATCTTGCTATCATTTTTTGCCTTTTATCTTGGAATGAATTGTCACAAAGTTTCCACATTTGTTGTTCTTCCTCCAGATCTGGTGGATGACGGCATGTATCTTGTCTTTCACACAAAACTTTTAAGTCAATTTGTCGATACATAGAATGTAGCTTGTGAGGATTTTACTCCTGCTTGCTTTTTAGTCAGCATATCAGTTTGGGGAGCATCTGCTGGTGCTTCAACAGTGAGTGGGATATCTCTGATCACCTGAAAATTTCTCACAGCTTAAGACATTTCAGCTGCTCAGGGAGCCCTGCTTAGGAAACGGAGAGCAGCAGTCTTGCCTAAAGTGCCAAAAGGGATTCTACCAGAGGGAAAGTGGCAAATATTCCAAGATGTGTAATGCTGTGAAACAATTTAAATTTGAAATTGATAGTGAAATGATTACTAAACTATGAAAAAAAAGCAAACATAATGAAATAGCAAAGCCAATATGTTGATTTTCCTCACTGCTGGGAACTGAAGCCACACCCTTGGGTTTGCCGGATGAGGGCCTCACCATTAAAGTAGATCCCATTATGTTGAACTTTTCATAGACCCAAATTGAAGGCATTCTATAATTTTTCCATAGGTATCCAATGCTAAGAACAAAGGTTTTGCTTTGGAAACTGAAGAAATTTCTTTGTAGGAAAAATCAGGTATCACAAAGAACACAAGCTCACAATTGAACTTCTCCAGATATGTGAAGAGAGGTATGCTCCTTGAGTCCAGCCAAGCCCAAAATCATTCAGTCCTAGTGGCTTCAGAGATGTTTCTTCTACCTGTCTAAAATGCAGACCTATCTCTGTGTAAAGCCCTGAGTTCTTCTAAGAGTAAAATCCAGTAACTATACAGAAGAATACACTAGGAGCTGTGGGGACATTGTCACCTGTCCTCAGGGTAGAAGAGGGGTTAAAGGCGGGACACTGATCACATCCTCCAGCAGACATCATGTCACTCTCCCACTGAACCTTTTAGCATAGACTCAAGTCTGACTGGGCCTGGCCTTCCTTTTGTGAGCACTCTTCACAAAGTACCCTAAAAGATATATTTCAGAACAAATCAAATGAGTCACAGTATAAAGTCTGTAACTCAGATTGTCTCAAAAGCTACCATCCAAACAAACCACTGTGGAGTCATGGGGAAGATGATTAAAATTTGCAAGGGTAGAAGTCAAAATCCAGAAATCAGTACATCCCAAACTGTGGAGAGAAAGACAGTTCTTTCTATACATGGACATTATCTATGTGTTCCTTGAGTACACACATATATTCAAGCTATTTCAGCACAAGGTTCATACTTGGGAGCATGATAGTCACTGTCATGATGACTTGTGCACTACAAACCACAAACAACCAGTTGATGTTGAACGGTGATGTTCAACCAACACTCCCAACAAACAGCTCTTGCAAGAACCATTTACTACCAAACAGCTAGTGAATCATATGCATGTAATTCTTTCTTGATTGCAGGGTAACTTTTCCATCAGCTGGCAGAAATTGTGAAAGGAATAAATCTCTCCCTCAACAGTGCAAGCTTCCCTTGTCTCAGTATTGATACTAATGCCAACGAAATTAGTAATTTGACAATTAGTTCACCACTTACCTGAGAAGACATGAAAGGAAGAAAGAAAGTATTTTAACCAGATTAAAAAGTGTCTCTGATGAGCCAGGATCCTGTCGTGTTACAGCCCCCAACTTTAACATTTTCATGTCTGCTTGGCAGGTTATTAAAATAAATGAGGGTGCGATGGACTGCTATTCCACTCTTCCCTAATGGGACTTGAGGAATTTTCAAGCCACCGATGTAAATTGACCAACCCTGAGACTGAAAGGATTTAGCTAAAGTGGACAATTAGGATCATTCTGCAGTGCTGAGTGAAATATTCCTTGCTATTTTAATAATTCAGGCCCAGGGTAATTTTCGGAGGCTGAGTTTGTCAAGATAATGTGCCTGGTGCTTGTCTGCTTGTCATTTTTAACTCAATCTCACATGTTACAGGTGCAGCCTAGCTTACCAAACAGTGAAATCATTCACTGGAGAATTTGCATATGGAATACAGATAAACTGCACTGAGGAGACGCACAGGCTGAGATTGACAGGGAGCTGCAGTCTGGATACTTCACAATGGGGACCGTCTGGATGGTGGACAGATGCTGCTGGACTGCGTTGATGCAATTATGAGCATTCCTGGGCAATATGCACGTACAGGTGTGGACTTCGAGTGGTGCACTGCCTTGAGAAACCCACACGGCTTCTGCCATGGGATGTGTGAAGGCTGAGGTATTCCCTTGTGGTGCATGCAAATACTTTCAGCCCAGCTTTACATCACTGAATGATGGCATAATATCTTTAATTCCCAGTAACAATGTGTGCTTAGAGAATCATGTCTGAGTTTCACATTAAGCAACCCCGAGACTAGCAAGTTCATCAGGGCAGCCCTGCATATTTCGGCAGATCCTGTGGTCTCGGCAGATGAAAACATCACTCATGATTACAGTGATTGCTATAAACCCAGAGACAGCCTATTCTGTCCACTCGTCTAGCAGGATGTGGGAAGGGTCACATTACACTGAAATGAGGAACTTATTAAAATAGGATTCTCACTGAAGAACCCCCCCCCCAAAGACAGCTCTGTTCCCAGCCTTCTTGCTCAAGGACTCTGCTCACTGATCACTGGGTGATGGGTGACCTCACATTGAGTGCTTTAACCCTTTTCTTCCTATGACAGTGAAAACAAATGTTAGGGTTAAAATAAATGTAAGGGGAAATGACACCAGGCAGGCAAGGAGTTAGACAGGAGTAATTGAAGAACTCTATCTGACCCTTGGTAGCTGTGTCTGCACACTGTCAGAACACCCCTCAGTGGTTACGTGGCCTTGACACAGTAGCTAAGTTTTCCTGCTATGTCAGAACCTAGGGCTCCAGGGCATTCTCCCACAAGTGTGCTGACACCAAGGGTCTACATCCTGAAAAGCACTATGGTTTTGACACACTTACTGTTCATGGAGAGCATGAGAGGAAGTGCCCTCAGAGTGACCTGGTCTACCATGATTTGTTAAAGCAAAGGAGTCAGCTTACCATGAATAACATGCATATGCATGAATATTCTGAATCTACCACAGGAGCCCACTACTTTGGGCAGCCCAATCCTTTCTTTGGAGAGTTTGTTTTGACTTGCTCATTGAACTTCTGCTCAGTGTCTTTTGCCTGTTGACTGAATTCTTCCCTTCAAGAAGACTAGAAAGCCTCCACAGCCTCCCCCATGGACCTTCATACCATATCTTTCCCTGATTTATTTTATTTATTTTTATTTGTCAGTGTGTGCGATGCTGGGGGTTATACCTAGCACTCTGTACTCCTTAGATAAGTATGCCTTGAGATACATCTCCAGCCCTGTCTGATCCTGTTTTAACATCTCCAAGCAGTACTTTCTGTGAAGGTAGGATTTATTGTAAATATAATACCGAAAAATATTAACAACATTGCATTACAAAAAGAGATGTTTTCCAGCGTAATGTAACCTAAGAGTAAGAACCTGGCACTTAAGCATTATTAGCTCAATGACCTTTATGTGGATTATTTTATCACAGAGTCATGACTCTACATCAACCTATGTAGATTTCCAAATACATTGAAGTTGGCTCAGTCAGTAAAGTGTTTACCTTACAAACAAGAGGGCCTGAGTCTGATACACAGACCCTCCCACTACCCATGTTAGTTTGGGGCTCAGGCAGGAAAACAGACATCATTTAGGACAGTGTTTCTTGATGATGACTAGTAAGGCTATATGAGCCAAGTGAGGGGTGATATGTAGAATATCCTTCAGGTTCTAGGACAGCAGATGAAGGGAAGAAAGATCCAAATATATCTCAAGCAAACAAGCAAGGGCAAAGGTCTCCTGAGCCATCAGTTCAGCATGTATAACAAGGCTGGCCAAGGTTTTGCAGCCCTCCTAGCCACCAGTCTGTTCTTTACTCAGCCCTGGGACATTCAGCATCTGACCAACTCCTGCTTGAGTCAGAGTAACAACAACTCAATACATGTGCTTCCCAGACACAACTTGGGTTGCTTTCCCTGAGCAAGTTCTTCTAGTCACTCACTCAGCAAGGACCATGTTGTCTCCCCCTCACCCCCACCCCCACCCCGTGTGTCATTGCCACCTCAGATAAACATTCTGTGAAAAGAGAGAGTAAGTCAATGGCCTCATTCTCTGTGATGGGTAGGGCCAAACAGGACAGCAAATACCTTGTCACAACACAGTGACAGAGTGCCCCAGGACCCCAGCTGAAGGGGAGACAGGCAGGCAAAGCAGCCGTGTCTGCTCGGTGAATGAGGGCCAGTCTCTGTCCCATGGATCTGTAGATTAGAGGTCTAAGGTTTCCGCACTGCACACCATCAGCAGTATGCTGTGCTGGGTAGACAGAAGTACAGGGGCTCTGAAAGAAAGGCACCTGTGAAGAGCAAAGAGACATGCAGCCTTCTGCAGCCTCTTCCCATGACCCTCTCAACTGTTCAACAGTCCAAGGAATAGCATACAGACAAGTGTTATCTGGGAGGAAGGTAGCGTATTTAAAATATTTAAGCAAAGCATTGGAATTTTAAGGTTTCTCCTGATGTTTCTTTCATGTGCTCACTCACTGGCCAAACTACCACATATTCCCTGGGGTTGAGAATCTTTCTTATGTGTTACTGTGCTCAGTCCAACTCCACAATGGGATGCTGGCACGTCGGCTGCCCCTTATAGATTCAGCTCTTAGCATTAGAGGAAAAA
>JADRCD010216553.1:0-28349 GCA_019843815.1 Montemys delectorum
CAATGTACAGAGAATGAAAGACCATGCGACACTTCGCCTTAAACCTGACGTCTCTATTAAATCCCTTCCCTCAGGGTTCAGGAAACCCCTCCTGAAGAGGAAGCAGAAAGACTGTAAGAGCCAGAGAGGCTGGAGGACACCAAGAAACCAAGGCCTCTTAACACAGCAGTACTGACACACTATGCACTCACTGGGACACAGGCAGCATGCATAGGGCCTGCACAGGCTGGGGCAAGATGGGTCCCAGTGCTAAGGGGGAAGTGGACATAAATACCTGCCCCAAACCTGGAAGCTATCTTCAGTTGATGACTTCTAGAAAAAGAAGTTAGTTTTCTCCAGTGGAATGTCACCGGGGATACAAGCCACTCTGAAGGGCAGGCCCCTGGCCCCACAGTAGATGGCCGACACAAAACGAATTCAACAACATCTCTGCAGTTTCTTTTGTTTTTGTCAGGTCTCATAAAGTTTTCTCACAAAACAGTTGTCATAATGTTTTAACCTTACCAGTTCCTTTGCATTATATATTATAGCTTCCAGTTTTGTCTTCCTATGGGATCCTTGTGTCTCTGTGTCTATGTGTAGGGTGTGTGTGTGTGTCCACCTGCCTGAGAGACGGACACGGCATTCATTTCCCGTACTCATCCAAAGCAGCTTTCTCGGGCATGCAGTCCAGCAAACAGAGCTGGCTGGGCTATGAGTCCACGCAGTACAGACGCACTACTGGGCTCTTTAGGGTCCCATGGATTCAGGCAGGAGCCACACAAGCACCACAAGGCACTGTGGATCGAGACGGTTGAGGGCAGGGGGTCTGCTGGAGCCTGGCACACACTTCAACCCCTCACTGAGGAAAGGGCGCTCACTGCTCCTGTGCTTCCTGTTGGCTTTATATTGACATTTGTCGTCAGTATTTCTAGATCCTAGCAGTGTGCCTGTATTTGAGACAGGGTCTCCCATAGCACAGGGTGATCTAGAACATGAAATATGGCCAAGGGTAATCTTGACCTTCTGATCCTCCAGCTGCCACTTTCTGAGAGCTGGAATTACAGGTACATGCTACCATGCCTGGCTCACGAAGTACTGGAGATGGGACTGGTTCTTCAAGCATGCTGGGCAAGTGCTCCACCAGCCGAGCTACCTCCCTGCCCCTGGTGCCTTCTGAGTGCCTTCCTCCTGCCTCTTGCAATTTGGAAAGCCATCTCAGGACTTGATCATTTTTCCTGAGTCTCTCAACTCAACACCCACAAGGTGGGGGCTCTTAGCTTGGGATTTGATTGTCTTTGCATTTACTTTGGATGGGCCAGGGGACGGAGGAGGGAACCATCTGTCTCCGCAATGGGCTTTTAAAATGTTCCCACTTGGAGCAGCCAGTTCCACTGCAAAAAAGTTCATTAACACGCCCATTAGTGTTTTCTGATTCACAGCTGCTGGAGCCAGTGGGCAAGTGGGAGCTGCCACTGGGAGAGCAATCAGCTCCAGCTAATGCATATGTTAATAATGCTGATGCTGGAACATTTGGTGCACCTCAAAGAAAGGCAGTAAAATATCAGTGTGGGCTCCCCCAACACTTACCAAAAGAGTAGGGGGGGAGCAACAAATGTAAAACTGTCCACTCAAAACATTTATAGTCAATATTTATAGATCATAGCAGTGTGCTGGTGATGGCATAGGCTGCCTGCCATGGTACAGCCTGAGCCTTCATGATTCAGTGAGTCTGTGGCAAAACCCTCCAGTGATTGGAAGTTCTGAGTTTTGAAAGGCCTTCTAGTTAATCCAAGGTTCCTTCCCCCTGGGTCCCCAGCACCATTTCTTGGGAGCTTGGGGATACTGTCCATTGTGTTTGGTGGCCTGATGAGAATCTACCCAACAGAGACAACCTTAGGGGTCTCCTCAGAGATCCTGGTGGGGGCAATAGCAAAACGGCTCATGAGGCAAAGGTACCTTTAGCCAAGTGCCTGATGACTGGAGTTCAATCCCTTGGATGAGATGGAAGGAAAGAACCAACTCATGTGATTAGTACTCTGACCACATGTATGTCCTGGCACACCCACATCAAACCCCAAAATATTAATGTAATAAAAAAAAATAAAGAAATTCTGCCAACTGTGTCATTAAACAATTTTAGCACATTCAACATCTGCCTTCCTGGACAGAGATCAGCCAGGTGGTTACCATAGCAAAGCTGCTAGCTAGCTCCAGGAGTTGACTTGGCAAGAGTCACAGACTGCATTGAAACCACCAGGTGAGAGCCTTCAGACTCATGACTGGAGACGTTAATCTAGAGGGGTTTAGTCGAACACTTACTGAAGGGTGAGCAGGGTGCTGGGCCTGGGAATGAAAACGGTTCCCACTGAAGTGGTAGCTTTCAGCCCACTCTCTGGGCTGCTTGATGCATGCCAGTCTCTGCCTGGCTTCCACTGCCCTTCAACAAGGTTTCCATAGGCTCTCGGAAGGAGTGGATAGTTCGATTCTTTAGACTTTTATCCTCAAGTTAATATCCAGTCACGGTACTATGAACCAGTTGCAATGAAAACTGGGATTTTAAAGTTTGGACAACTCTTCAACTATGTTAAGGAAAACAGTGTACTGAGTTTGAGTTTCTGGTTGACACCATTAATAGACTGAGGGTTCTCTCCCCAACTCAAACTACTTTTTGTACGACTCTTGTGGCATGGATAATGTTTAAAAGTTCAGTTTGGGGGCTTGGGCTGTGAGTGAGGTGACAGAGTATATGTCAGGCATGCACAAGGGCCCCGGTTTGATCCCTAGCGCTTTGCGAGCCAGGTGTGCAGGCACATTCATGCATTTAATCCCAGTGCTTTCAAGTAGAGGAAGGAGGGAAGAAGTTCAAAGTCATTCTCATCTAAACAGCCAGGGCAGCCTGGACTACATGAAACCCTGCACCAAGAAAGAATGATTTTTGTTTAGGAGAAACTGGGATGGCCCAAGACAATTTCTTTTGCATATGTATGGTGTGTGTGAGGGCTCACAAGTGTGTGTGTGTGTGTGTGTGTGTGTGTGTGTGAGGACTTTGTCTTGATTGTTCTCTACCTTGTTTACTGAGGCAGGACAAGGTCTCTGGTTGAGCCTATCATTCACATTTTTCCCCCTGGTTAGTCTTAGCTAGCCAGCTTGTTCTGGGGACCCCTAAATCTCCTGCACAGCTTGGGGTTACTCGTGGGTTACCATACCCACCTGACTTTTAAATAGATTATGTCATCATGCTTGTGTAGGAAGTGCTTTTCCCACTGAGCCATGGCCCAAAGCAGCTCTAATCCACCAAAAGCACTGCAATGTTTCCTCAAGGGAGAGCCTAATGAATAGCAAGCAAGTAGTTTAAAGTGTTCTTACTTATTACATTTCTATCTATTCATGCTGTATGTGTTTGTAGATGAGTACATCCACGCATACCTTGGCACATGTCCAGAAGTCCAAAGACCGTTTGTGGGAGTCGGCTCTCTCCTTCTGCCAGATGGTTCCTGGAGATTGAACTCAGGTCACCCAGGATTGGCAGCAAGACTGATCTCCTGTTCAGCCATCTTGCTAGCCCAGGAAGTTTACAAAATTGCTACCCCTCCAAGCTGGCATGAGCATTAGGGTTAAGATCCCTTGGAAAGGTCTAATGTTTTACATCATTTGGTTTTGGATTTATAGTAAAATGTGCAAAATAGGTCATCTCTGCTTTTCACATATGTTTGTGTTGAACAAATGTTAATAGGTTATCTTTTACTGGTCTTACTTTCATAGTGATGGGAAATAAAAGAATAGATTATCCTGAATGCTGAGAGAACTAGACTCAAAGCTATTCTCTAAAGTTGAGCTTTTTGTGGTAATGGGCCTGGGATATCTACCCAGGGCTTGAATTTGTGTATAGCTACAATGTGCAATAGCACCATATTACAGATTACAGAGCTCAGAGAGAGGGAGAAGGCCAAGGGAAGGAGTATGGGCAGTTATAACTGGAGAGTGTCAGTGCTCAAAAATGCAGGCAATGGGGGCAGGAATGATAGCTCAGTTGGTAGAGAGTGAGGACCCATGTAAAACACCAGGCATGGTGGCATGCACTTAAAGACCCAGTTCTGTGGATGTGGAGACAGGCAGATCTCTGGGACGTGGCTCACCAGCCAGCAGAGCATATTTGGTAAGTTCCAGGCCACTGAAAGACAGAGTAGATGGTAGATGCCAACTGAGGAACAACACTTGAGCTTGACTTGTGAACTTTACGAAAACTCACACACACATGCACTTGCACACACACACACACACACACACACACACACATACACACACACACACACACATACACACACACACACATACACACACACACAGAGGCAATGGCTATCCATCTATGGTTTAAGGAGACTGGCCTAGCTTTGGTAACAGAAGGATTCTCTTCCACTTATTCTTCCTCCTCCCTCTGCAGAAGTAAGAGCTGTTCACCTGCTGACAGGGCAACATGGCCAGAAATTACTTTTTGATGTTTCCAGTTTTCAGAAATGGAAGTCTAATTGAATCAGTTTCCCCCTTTCCCTTTCCTCTCTCCACCCCCTCCCCCAATTTCTCTCACCCTCGATCTCTCTCAAATTCATGGTTCCGTTTGCTTTAACTGTTGTTAATGTGTATGTATATTCTTTAAAATACAAATACAATCTATTCAGTCAATACAATGTTATTTTTATGTATATTATTTGGAGCCAACCACTTGATGTTGGACTACCAGTTAGAGGACACTTCTCTGGGCAAGACAATATTCTCCCACTCTCAGAATTCCTTATTTTCCTGTAGTTTCTTTTTTTTTAAATTTATTTTTTATTAGATATTTTCTTTATTTACATTTCAAATGATATCCCCTTTCCCGGTTTCACCTCCAAAAATACCCCCCTTTTTCCTCCCTCCTCCCCCTGCTCACCAACCCACCCTCTCCTGCTTCCTGGCTCTGGCATTCCCCTACACTGGGCATAGAACCTTCACAGGGCCAAGGGCCTCTCCTCCCATTGAAGACTCACTAGGCCATGCTCTGCTACAGATGCACCTGGGGCCATGAGTCCCACCATGTGTATTCTTTGGTTGGTGGTTTAGTCCCTGGAAGCTCTGAGGGTACTAATTAGTTCATGTTGTTCCTCCTAATGGGCTGCAAACTCCTTCAGCTCCTTGGGTCCTTTCTCTAGCTCCTTCATTGGGGATCCTGTGCTCAGTCCAATGGATGGTTGTGAGCCTCTACTTCTGTATTAGTCGTGCACTGTCAAAGCCTCTCAGGAGACAGACATATCAGGCTCCTGTCAGCCAGCACTTGCTGGCATCCACAATAGTGTCTGGGTTTAGTGATTGAATATGGGAAGGAGTCCCAGGTGGGGTAGACTCTGGATTGTCCTTCCTTCAGTCTCTGCTCTGTAGTGAAGTATCTACACTTTGGTCTTCTTTCTTCTTGAGTTTCTTGTGGTTTGTGGATTGTATCTTGGGTATTCTGAGCTTCTGGGCTGGGTTAGTGTCTGGGTACTGTGAAATGTCCCCTTCTGTGTCAATATGTCTGTGAGTGTTTTCCCTGTTGGGATCTGGTTTAGGCAGCTGTTGAAATTTCATGGATACACCTTTCCTGACATTTCTAGATGAAATGTCACAGTGGACATCGTGTTCCTCTGGCACTTACAATCTTTCCATCCCCCCTTTACTGATGTTCTCTGATCCCTCAGTGCGGGGGCTGTGTAAGTGATGTGGATGGATCAGCTGGGTCTGGGCACCACATAATCACATGCTCTCTGCATTTTAATCAACTGCGTCCCTCTGTATCGGACTATCTATTTCAAAGCAAAGTTTCTTTGTTGGAGATGAGAGCTATACTTACCTGTAGATAAAAGGTTAAATATTTAGAGTGTACTTAAGAATTATATTTGTTTAGTAAAGTGTCAGGAGTGGGTTCTCACAAGATTTATAACCTCATTAGCCCCCTATATCAGCTTGGTTTCCACTGACTTCTCTTCTCTTGAGTAGGCCTTAAGTTGAAGGCCTATCGCCAAGATATAAATTCCTTATGCAACTTTCTGTTATCATACCTTACTTGTCATTATTGTAATTCATAGGCATTATATTTGCATAAGACTACCAGCTTCTCCCTCCCTTGGAAGTTTGAATGGCACCTTCTGGAACCATGAGATACAGGCCTCAAGAGGAGGTTCTCTGGTCACATCCATCTCAGAGCCTCCTGGCAGTACATGTGAAGTACGTAGTGTCTTCATTTAATAAGGACTTACCTTCACCCCCTGGGAGGCAACCAAGTCCAAAACCAATAACCTATAATGTTTTAGGAATTTCTTGGACACCCCTCATGGCCAGATCTTTCATTTCACTTGCTGTTGCTGCATGAAAAACTACCCCAACGTTTAATGGCTTAAAAGCAAAACAACAAATAGGCAATTCACTTTGTAATGGTATCCAGGAATCAGAGCAGGGTTCATCGGGAATGCTTTGCCCCTCTTCTGAGCTACTTGGGATCTTAGCCAGGAATAATAGAGGCCGCAATTTGATTTGAGGGCTACAGTTATATGGAGGTTCCATCAATGACACGTCTGGAACACTTAGTGGTGAGTGGTTGGAAGATGAGGGCTGAGGTTAGCCATGGTGTGTTCAGGAGACTCTGACTTAATAGTCCTTCTTCAATACTCAGGGGTCCCTGAGTGCTAATGTCTCAGTCTTAGAAGCTCTGTCATCTTCACCATCTGACCAAAAGATCACAATGTCACTACCACCACCACTATTGCCACCAATGGTCTCAAGTCTGACCACGCAGAGAACAGTAAGACTAGATCTCACCTTCAGTGGAGGTGTGACAAAGTTGCCTTGCAGAACAGCATGTGGGAGAGATCTTGCAACAGCCTTTGGGAAAATAAGATTAGCCTCATGTAGAAAGACAGAAACAGGTTAAAAAAAAAAAAAAAAAAAAAAGACCTGGTGGGGAACTTGGCTGTTCCTTGCTCTGACTTCCTCCTCGAATGTTCCTGCTTAGACTTCCTGCAGTGTCTGTGCCCTATCAATCAAGCGAACTTATTTAAAACCCATCAAATTCAGACCTCTGGGGTTGTGTTAGTCAAAGGCACAGGGACTGGGAGATTCGCACTATTCCAGTGAGAGTAGTTAGTTAGCCTATACACAGTCATGGAGATTCTGTCTGCAACATCCCGGGAAGTGGACTTTCTAGCGAGTGTCCCTGACTGGGCCTCCCCTCTGCCCTGCTCCCTTGGTTACTACACAGTTACCTGGTAACAATGGCTCTTCCACATCTGCTGCTGAGCAAAGAGACCCCTCCAGCACCCCTCCCCTTCTCAGCCCACCTCAAGTCTCCCATGGATCACTGGGGATGGAGCTACCTAATGAGATTTTAATTGTCACATTGTAGCAAATTCTTATTTCCACGTGCGGGCATATCTTCTAGGCAGAGATGTAGTTTCAATTAATTTTGCATATCTGATGAAAATTTCATATCCTTTAAGCTAATTTCATTTGAACTAATAGGCAGAGTGCTCCCCTCTGAATTCCAACTTTGGCTGTCTTATCCTGAGATCTCCCAAGTACGTCGGTACATCAAAGACTCGGGACTGTGTGCAAAAGTGGCCTTGAGAGGTGTCCTTTAGTTCTAGGTGGAAGTTCTCTGAGCAGCCTTTCTTTCTGCTTTTCTCACTTCGAGAACGTTCTTGACTTCCTATTTACTTTTATAATTTGTCAGTTCAAGTAAAAAAGTTTTTCTGCGTGTGACCTGGTTTCAGTGACTTTCTTCTCCGGTACAAATTTAAAGAAAGCACCCTAAGGGAGGAAAAGGTTATTTTGGCTCAAGGTCTGAGGGGATACAGTTCCATCAAGGCTGCAAGGAGCAACTTGCATCGTGGATGCAAGGCCAGAGACCATTGCATCCATGGTAAGGAAGCGGAGCTGAATGCTGGTACTCAGCCCTCTCATGGAATGCTGCTGCTGCCCTCATCCAGTGTGGGGCTTCTCCTTTCGGTTAGTCAGCTCTGGAAAAATCCTCACAGACACTCCTACAATTTGCCTGTCTCACCAATGCCTTAAACTTTCTTTAAACTAGTCAAGTTGTCAATGAACACAAACTGTCAGATATTCATGAAGATGAGAAGTGTTCTTCACTTGGGGTAATTATTTGCTTTGCTCCTCACTGCTAAGGGACATGGGCAGTTCTGACTCGGTGATGAGCCTGTTTCATTAAAACATGTGGGAAGGCAGGGAAGTCATTGTAATTAATATGTGGGAGAAAAGGACAGATGTACCTTAATTTTATTTCTCAGAACCAACCCCCTCGGGTGTGCTGCCTGGGTTTAAAATTAATCTGAAGCACAAATATAACTTTGCAGATACTCAGCTACTCTCATTCCCTTTTTTAACAAAAAGATCATGTGGCAGAACTAAACAACACGTTTGTTGTAGTACAGAGTGTGGTTAAACTTGAGGCTATTGTGGCCCACAAACTCTAATGCCAAAATTTAGAAAAGTAGCATTTGTACTTGCCAGTCTTTTGGTTTCATTCATGGTATCTGCTAGGTATTAAGTTTATTTCTTATGAGATAGAGAAGAGGAATTTTAGTGGACTGAAAAACTGGCTTAGTGGTCAAAAGCATTTTCTTCTATCGCAGAAGAGCCAGATTTGATTCTCAGCACCTATATGATAGCTTAAAACGATCTGTATTCCCAGACGAATCTTAAGTCCTCTTCCAGCCTCCACAGGTTCTAGGCACAGACAGGTATCCTGGTAAAATACTCATATATATAAAATTTAAAACATCCTTTTTTTTTTTTTAAAGAAGAGAAATTTAGGGACAGCCAGCTGGTTCAGAAGGTGAAGTGCATGTTACAAAGTCTGTTGGCTTGATCCCTGCGAACCACATAGTTGAAGAGGAGAGTAGATTCTTTCAAGTTGTCCTCTGACCTCCACACACACCATGTACATGCATACAGACCTACACGCACACACACACACATTCTCTCTTCCATAAACACACTCATTTGCACATAATAAATAAATGCAAAACTTTGAAAAAAAGAATGGGATGCTTAGTTAAGAAAGAAGAATATAAAGGAAAATTTTGGGAGGAGGAATAGAACAGATGACGTTCAAGATTCATGTATGTGCACATACATGATCATGTATGTGGAGAATGGAAATACCCCCAGAAGGTTGATCCTGGGATACTAGCTCAGAGTACCACTGCTTGAGGATATGATCTCACAGAAGCACTCCACGCTGTTCCCACATTGGTAGATGCAAAATGGAAGGACATCTGGTCCATTAAAGTGTGGCATTTAGATTTAAAGCTGTGTAAATGGGGCCAGAGAGACAGCAGAGTAAAGGGTTTGCCTTGCTGGTGTCAAGATCCAGAATTCAGTCCCCAGGACTCACATAAAGAAAGCCGGGTGTAAAAGTCCGGTGCACTTTTAATGCTACTGCTGGAGAGGAAGAGGCAGGAGGATTGCTAGAATTTGCTAGCCAGCCTACCTAGTCTACCTGATGAGTTCCAGGCTATGGAGGGACTTTGTGCTCCAACCGCCCAAAAAAGATGGAAGACTCAGTCTTAAGGATCAATATCCTAGCTTGTACCCTACCCTCCATCTAGGCATGCAAACACACCTGTACCCACAATTCCACCCCCACATGAACAAACCTTGTGAAAGTGGCTTTGGACCTATAGGGACAGATGTTCAGGAGTCGGCTGAGAAAGTCAAGAGATGTAGAAAGTGAACTTTGTTTGAGACTGGCACCTAACTCCGAGTGCTTCTGACTCTGTTGTCAGCACAGCAACAAGTGGGAAGGGGCTGGTCTGTTTTGGAGGGAAGGACTCTGCACTGGCTGGTTTTGTGTATCAACTTGACACAGGCTAGAGTTACCACAGAAAAATGAGCTTCAGTTGGGGAAGTGCTGCCATGAGATCCAGCTGTGGGGCATTTTCTCAGTTGGTGATTAAGGAAGGAGGGCCCCTTGTGGGTGGTGCCATCCCTGGGCTGGTAGTCTTGGGTTCTATAAGAAAGCAAACTGAACAAGCCAGGGCAAGCAAGCCAGTAAGGAACATCCCTCCATGGCCTCTGTGTCAGCTTCTGCTTCCTGACCTGCTTGAGTTCCAGTCCTGACTTCCTTTGGTGATGAACAGCCATGTGGAAATGTAAGCTGAATAAACCCTTTTCCTTCCCAACTTGCTTCTTGATCATGATGTTTGTGCAGGAATAGAAACCCTGACTAAGACAGACTCATATCAACAACCTGGAGAGACAGGCATAGAACCAAGAGTATTCACTGGCTATTTGCAATGGGAATGTAGAGCCAGAAGCGTCCCTTACAGAGACCCCAGTATTTGCATCCACAGACCTTCTCCTTCACAATGGATAAGCATGTTGCTGGGAGAACACTCGGCCTACACCCAGATTGGGGAATTATCAATCAGACTGCTGAACTCACTCATGCACGGGCTCCCGTGTGAATATAGCCTCCCAGTTCAGTCAGGCGAATGAGGGTTTTCTGGGTCATGTGGTACGTTCATGGTCCAGTGATAGCTAATTTATAGTTCAACAGCCTTCTAAAGGGTCGGTGCTATTTCCCATTCCTAGCAGCAGTGAATGAGCAACTGGATGGTTCTTGGTCATCAGGAACTCATTCATTTAAGAGTTCATTATATGCCATGGGCTTTTCTACAGAGGGAGAGTGTCATCCCTTCTTGGGGATAGTTGCTCGGAGGGAAAATAAGATAAGAAAATATAACCAAGTAAGGTAGTTCTCAGTGGTCAGTCCTAGTGAGAGCTAACCTGCAGCCTTACATAATCACCCAGAAAGACATCCCTCCTAGCTAACACCCCTGACATTTTATCCAGGCCACTGTGGTCACATGCTAAGTGGCGTTCTTTGGGTTGCTTCTTACAGCACTTAGAAAGAGTGGCCAGTAGGGCTCCGTATCATTCCGGCAATCAGAAGAGGATGGCATCCACCAACCATTGCCGTATCACCAGGTGCTGTTTAAATTCACTCAAGAAAACTCTCAAGCCAGTCTAAAGGCAAAGGTGGAGACTAGGGTCAGTCTACCCCACCAAGTCATCTCATCTTCTTGATGGTGTATGGCACATCTATAAAGAAAAGCTTTGGGTTCAATGATTGATGTAATGATAATTGTCAACCTGACAGGCTCTGGAATCCCTTTTAGAGACAATCCTCTGGGCTTCTAGATTGACTTCAGTGAGGTAGGAAACCCCCGCTTGTGTGTGGATGACACTATTCCGTGGGCTAGGATCTAGATGGAAGAGGAAGTGAGCTGAGTAGCAGCATTTATCCCTCTCTGCCTCCTGATTGTGGATCCATGTGAAGATTCTGCTGTGGTAACTCCCCACCATGATGGGCTGTACCCTGGAGCAGCAAACACAAATAAACCCCCCCTTCCTTGAGTTGCTTAAAAGTTGCTGGAGTTGGGATAAAATGAGACAAGTAACCAATACATTTGTCCAAATCTTTTTTGGCTACAACAATCTTGAAGTCAAAAATGATCTTGTGTTGTTTGTTTTGTGTGTATATGTGTGAAATGTGTGTGTGTGTGTGTGTGTGTGTGTGTGTGTGTGTCTGTGTGTGTGTTTGTCTGTCTGTCTGGTCTGTGTGAAAATGTAGTTGTATGTGTCTTGCATCCTAAACAGATACTGAAATTTTTATCTGAGGCTGTCAAGGGGATGCAGGGCAGTACAGAACTGATTTTGCTTGGTCTCATCTAGTATTTCTCTCTCATCCCTCTGGGCAGAGAAATTGGCACAGAGTGAATGTTCCCTAAATATTTAATAGTTGTGAATTGAAACAGTTGTTCAGAGCATTTAAATCCCTCCCCAGTCTCCTGCCCAAGCTGAAGCCACCCTGGCTCTGGGTTCATGGTGCTCTAGGTCCTGAGTAATCTGTAATCATGTCAGTTTTTAGCTTTTCTCTGGAGGGAGGAAAGAAGAGAAGAGAGGGAGGGAGAGAGGGAAGGGGAAGAGGAGAGAGAAATGAGAGGTTATGTGTGTGTGTGTGTATTTGTAGATGTACATACATGTTGTGTCTGGGGGCTGTGTGAACTGTATTTTGTGTGGTGATATATTCCCATGGTGTGTGTTTGACATGTACGTATGGCGTGTGTATCATGTGTATTTGCAGTGTATTCATATTTTGCTCGTGAGTAGGTGTGTTTATAGGTATGTGCACTTTCACGTGTGTTCATGGACCCATGTGAGTATCATCACAAGCACTCCACATTACACAACTGGGGTCAAAGGCCAAGTTTAGGTGTTATCCTTCTACCGTGAGTCAGGAGCTCTCTTTTCACAGAGAGAGGTCTTTAAAAGTAGCATAAGAAGTCACCTTCGCTCTAAAACTGGACACTTCTGTCCCTTGGGAGAGCAGCGCCATCATTTTGACGGTTAAGCTCCTCTGAGGTACCACCTGCGGCCTGGGAAGTAGCTTTTGGGGCAGCCCATGGCCATTCTGACCTCGGTGTGTCAGGTGTTTCCTTGGGCATTCAGAGCTGAACTGTCTTTTCCTTTGACCTGTAAGTATGAGGTTTGTCTGGGTAGGTGGGTTACACTTGCAGTCATCTGCACATCAGGCAAGTGTTCTCTCAATGGGGAGGTGTGCTGGCTGGTTCTGTGTGTCAACTTGACCCAGGCTGCAGTTATCACAGAGAAGGGAGCTTCAGTTGGGGAAGTGCCTCCATGAGACCAAGCTGTGGGGCATTTTCTCAATCAGTGGTCAAGGGGGGAGGGCCCCTTGTGGGTGGTGCCATCCCTGGGCTGGAAGTCTTGGGTTCTCTAAGAGAGCAGGCTGAGCAAGCCAGGGGAAGCAAGCCAGTAAGGAACATCTCTCCATGGCCTCTGCATCAGCTCCTGCTTCCTGACCTGCTTGAGTTCCAGTCCTGACTTCCTTGTGATAAACAGCCATGTGGAAGTAAGCTAAATAAACCCTTTCCTCCCCAACTTGCTTCGTGGTCTTGATGTTTGTGCAGGAATAGAAACCCTGACTAAGACAGGAGGGAAGTCCCCTTTCTTTCTGTGGGGACCACCAGCAGTCTGCTGATCTGGATCCCTGGGGCACTGGGTGAAAGAAGAGAGACAAGCGCTATGACTCCCAGCATCCTCATCTTCCAAAGTGACTCCAAGTACAACTTGTGATGGTTGTGGTTTCCAGTCTTTTCCTTTATGCAAAATTACATTTTCTGTCTGTCTGTCTGTCTGTCTATCTCTGTTTCTATCTATCCATCCATTTAGTTTGGAACAGGATGGTCTTGAACTTACTATACAGTCAAGTATGGCTTTGAACCTCTGAACCTCCCGACTTTCCCTCCTCCGTGCTGCCATTACAGACCTATACCGTGCCACATGGGCTTTTATGGCAAGAGAGAAATAATCCAAGGCTTCATATTTACTAAGTAAGAATTCTACTCAGTGAGCTGCACCAGTAGCCCATATTTCAATGAACTGATTGATTATAAGTTGGGAGCGTAGGAAGCCAGTTTGGTATTCAGAAGTAGGTGACCCCATTGTGGCCAGGTCCTCATGGTCTACAGTCTTCTCCAGTAAGCAGAGGTGGTTTTGTGGGTCCTTCAGAGATCTCAGACTTTAGCACCAGTCTAGCTGCTCCAGTTTCTCTGCAGGACTTCAGGGTCCCTGACCTTGTCGCTGATGAAAATGCTTGGGAACATTAATCATAGCTGTGCTCGTGGACCCCTTTCTGTTCTGATTGTTTTCAGAGAAGAAGAAAGAAACAGTGGAGCTGCTGGTAGGAACCCCTTTAGGGATCTTCGGGAAACTCAGGGCTTGTCAAGCATTTCTCTGCCCAGCCCCCAGCAGAGGCAGCTCCTCTCAGGCCATGGGAGCCTCATTTACTTGCCGTGTTCTCCAGTGCAGCTCACGGAAGAACATCTGAGTGTTTGAGAATAATTGCACGAGGTGGGAACACCAGGTCTGGCTTAATGAAAACTTCCGGCTTATTGTCTTTATTCCGAGTGTGTTTAAATTGCTACCAAGCTCTGTAGCCTGGGCTGTTTGAGGGCAAGGTGCTCAGTTGCCTTAGCTTTCTCTATGTGAATTCCCGTCCTTCTCCCTCTCTCTCTTGAGGGTGTTAGGGATGCTGTTAGCCCCCTGGGAATCTAACAAATATTTGAGATAAACAAGTGACAGAGAATAAAAGTTTATTTGGAGGGTTCTGGCCAGTGAGTGATTGCTTTGGCCCAGTGGTGGCCCGGAGCACCATGGTAAGAACTTGTGGGAGAGGAAGCCTGTTCACTTTGTGGTCAGGAAGGTTCTCGATTTAACCCCTGGGTTCAATTCCTCCACTAGCACTCCAGGCTGGAGACAAAGGGTTTAATACAGGAGTCCTGGATGGAAAATATCCAGATCCAAATACCGCATTGCTTTCGTTTTCTTTGTGCCTACCTCTCTATTTCCTAAAGCCTGTGCCCTAGCTACATTATCTGTTAACTTGACACAGACTACAATCAACTGATGGAGCAGGCAAGAATCTCAACTAAGTAGTTTCCTTTTTCAGTTTGGTGTGTGCACATGTCTACAAGGGATTGTCTTGATTATTAACGGGTACAAGAAGGAGTCAACCCACTGTGAGTGGTACCATTTTCTGGTCAGGCTGTCCTGGGCTATAAAAGAAATCTAGGAAAGTGCGTGGTTTCTGTCGTCCTTGGGTCCCTGCTTTGCTTGAATTAATGCCAGACTGTGACCTTGAAATGTAAGCTGAAATAAACTCCGAGACCTGGAGGTATAAGCTGAAAATAAAACCCCTTGGTCAGACATGCTGGTTTATGATTTTCTTTGTTCTGTTTCTATAAAATGTCATGGAATGATACCGCATCAGAACCCAGAGTTTTGAGTAACGCCCAGTCTGTGTTCCTGGGCCATGGTCATTTAGATTTGGCTCCAGAGTAAACTATCTCTTATTCCCTTTGAGGTGGAAGTCATATTCTTGTGTTATTATTACCCATAAAACTGAGATATTTGCTAAGGGAAAAAGGCCACCATAGCTTTCGGGTGTCCCTCAGCAAGGGTTCCATGGGAGCCAGTTAGAGCCTGCCAGAGGCCGCTAGATCCTGGGTTTGCTGATTTTGCCAGAGCCCCATCCTTCCTCCTAACTGGTGGTTTGGCTGTTTCATACCCCAACTGCAAGCCCTCTTATTCACTGTCTTGACTTTGTCATTTCAGTTCTAACATTCAAAAGCCGTTTAGAAACATCTTGAAGAGTTCTGGTAGGGAGCCCAATGCTAAAAAGGTAGCATGAAGCTATCATGTAAGATTCTGGGTCAGGCCAGGGTTATAGGAATCTTTGATCCATAATGCAGACATACCCTTAGCTTGAAATTCCATCAGAATGAGGATACCTGCCCCCTGGTGTTTATAAAAGGGCTTCTAATACCATTCCTGAAGCATGGCACCTGGGCTGAGCCAGCCAGGCACCCAGAATGGCTTGGGTGCCTGTGACTCTGTCCTTCTGTGCTGGGTTTGCTGAGTCAGTACACCCAAGCTAAGCTCTCTGTCCGTTTATAACTGCCAGGTCCAAGACAGTGGCAAGTCAGGGTAACAGAAAGAAAGGGGCTGCCTCCCTGAGGGTTGCCTGTTTGCCTGCACCTAGCCTCCCGCTCAAAGGCAGGGCAGCACCAAGGTAGTGTTCCTCTCCGGGGCTGAGAATTCATTCTCCTAGGAGAATTTTCTGACCTTATCTTTAATTGGTATCGACGCACTGGTATGCATACAAATTGGTTTAATGCTTCAATTATTAAAGACATTTATTTGCAGGTATTCCTTTGACCAGTTTTGGCTGAGTTAAACCTAAACAGGCATTCAATTCAGCCTGGACTCTAGAATGATGCAGAGGACTTTCCCCATCTTTGGTGTGTGTGTGTGTTGTGTGTGTGTGTGTGTGTGTGTGTGTGTGTGTGTGCATGTGTATGTCTGTGACTGTGTATCTCTGTGTGTGTGTCTCTGTGGATGTGGATGTGTATATCTGTGTGTGTGTCTTTGCATGTGTGTGTGTCTGTGTGTATGTATGTATGTATGTGCCTGTGTGTTTGTGTGTATGTATGTCTCCACGTGTCCGTGTGTGTGTGTGTGTGTGTGTGTGTGTGTGTGTGTGTCTGTGCATGTGTATCTCTGTGTGTTCTATACATGTGTGTACATATTTATGGAAGGTCACTTGTGTCTGTGTACTAGGCGGCAGAGCTCAATGTCAGCTGTGTCTCATGGTTCTTTCCCAGCTTACTTTTGTTGTTGTTGTTGTTGTTTGTTTGTTTGTTTGGTTGGTTGGTTTTTTGAGACAGGGTTTCTCTGTATAGCCCTGGATGTCCTGGAACTCACTTTGTAGACCAGGCTGGCCTCGAACTCAGAAATCCACCTGCCTCTGCCTCCCAAGTGCTGGGATTAAAGGCATGTGCCACCACTGCCCGGCCCAGTTTACTTTTTATTTTATTATTTTACATTTATGGGTGTTTTGCCTTCATGTGTGCCTGTGTACCATATCCCTGCCTTGTGCCTAACGAGGCCAGAAGAGATCTCCTGGCACTGGTGTTTCAGGTAGTTGTTGTTTGTGAGCATTGAGAATTGAACTCTGTTCTCTGGAAGAACAGAGCTCTAAACTTCTGAGCATCTCTACTGTCCCTATCCCCATCTTGCTTTTTGAGACAGGGTCTTTCATTGAACTTGGCACTCACTCATTGCTTAGACTAACTAGTCAGCAAGTCCAACTGTGTCTGCTCCTGCCAGTACTATGATTACAGTCACACACCATTTCATCCAACTTCTCTTACAATCTTCTAGGGATCAATGTCAGGTCTTCATACTTACATGACAAGCCCATTTCAATATGGCTTATGTCAGAGACGTTCAAACCATGGCATCTCTTCAACTGAGAAAAGTCCCCTTTACTTAAGAACTGAGAACATGAGTGACATAGATTAGACTTGGTCAAAATGTCACAGCCAGAAACATAGCCACATGTGGCCCAAAATAAAAAGCCACCAAGGTCAGGCAGTAAAGGGGCAAGAAACCTAGAGAGTTGTGTCTAGATCATGTTAGTGACAGCTGAAAGCGGTTTATTGCAGGAGACATATCAGCTTTTCATCCAACCAAGAGCTTTTGACAGATCTAACCCATACCAGAAGTAGAGAAAGATGCTTCTACAGGGTGGATAAACCCGATTTGAGAGCATCATCGTAATTTTAATAGGCTTCCAAGGGAGGTTTCGATTTAGTCTTAGAGATAAAACTTTTGAAAAAGGACCTGTTTTTCCTTCATATGTCAAGATATAGTTTTGCTGATCCACAATCGGAGGAAATGGTGAGATGTTTGTTTTGATGTGTTGCTTGGGGACTGAGGATGGGCCACAGAGTGTCATTTCACAGCACATCTGAAGCTAATGGCACTGGCTGAAAGTGGATGCCAAGGCTGGGGAGGAAGCTCGTTCATATGGAACGGATGCCCCACTTCTGGGCTGCTTGTATGGTTGTCCCAGTGTGACTGTGCATGCTGGCTAGTTTGAAACATCACCATGACATGACTTAGAGTCGCATAGGGAAAGTTTCAATTGAGGAATTGTCTAGATCAGGTCGACATGTAGGCTGTCTTTGGAAAAATTTCTGGATTGTTAATTAATGTAGAAGGACACAGTTCATTGTGGGCACCATCCTCTAGGCAAGTGGTTTTGAGCCGTATGTGACTGGGCAAAGCTAGATGAAAGTGAGCAAGCGTGGCATGGATGTGCATCCATTTCTTTCTGCTCTGGATGTTATCTGTAGATGTTGTATGACCGGCTCCCTCAGGCTTCAATGACTTCCCCATGATGGTAGAATATACCTTTGAGTTGAAAGCCAAGTAAACCCTTCCTCCTCCCAGGTTCATTTTTGTCAGGGTATGTTATCACAGCAATGAAACACAGTGTCAGTTTGTGTTGATTGTCAACCTGACAAGATCTACTAGCATCTAGATGACAAAGTTCTGAAGGAGTCTGTAGCCTGGGTTATTAAAGCGGGACACCTGTCCTAAAGGCAGGTGGCATCGCTGTATGATAAGATCCTGAAGTCTGCTTCCTGACTGTGGATACCATGTGAGCAGGTGCCTCACACTGCCAGTGCCATGCGATACCTCCTGGATGGACTGCATCCTCAGCTGTGAGCAGAACGATTCCTTTCCTCCCTTCAGCTGCTATCACTGGGTCTTGGGCAGCAGCGAGAAAAGTTACTAAAGCGACCACAAACTAAGCTTGGAGATCTTTGTATATGTCTCTGGGAAGAAAGGAGGGAGCTGTTTCCAGTGTTCATGTTCTTCTTTTTTTTTCCCCATTAATTAAAAAATTTATTTACTTTATATCCCAATTGCAATACCTTCCTCTCCTCCAACTCCCTCCCTCACATGTCTCCTCCACCACCCTCTCCTCACCTTCACCTCTGAGAAGAGGGAAGTCCCACTATGTACCAAAGCACCCTGGCACCCACAGAGGCTAGACAAAACAGCCCAGCTAGGGGAACAAGATCCATAGGCAGGCAACAGTCAGAGTAAGTCCCGCCCCATTGCTCCAGTTGTTTGGGACCTTCATGAAGACCAAGCTGCACATCTGCTACATATGTGCCAAGTGCCTAGATCTAGCCTCTGTATGCATTTTGGTTGGTGATTCAGTCTCTTGGAGTCCCCAAGGGTCCAGGTTAGTTGACTGTATTGATCTTCCTGTGGAGTCCCTATCTCCTACGGTTTCCTCTTCCACTAGACTTCTTGAGCTCCATCTAATGTTTATTTGGCTTTGGATGTCTTTATCTGTCTCCATCAGCTGCTGGGTGGAGTCTCTCAGAGGACAGTTATTCTAGACTCTTGTCTGCAAGCATAAGAGAATATCATTATTCATCATGTCAGTGATTGGTTCTTGCCTATGGGATGAATCTCAAGTTGGGCCAGTCATGGGTTAGGCATTCCTTCAGTCTCTGCTCCATCTTTGTCCGTGTAATTTTAGGCAGGACAGATTTTGGGTTGAAGGTTTTGTGGGTGGGTTGTTGTACTTTTCCCTCCACTGGGAGTCTTGCCTGGCTGTAGGAGGTGGCCTCTTCAGGCTCCATATCCCCCACTGCTATTAGTCTCAGCTAGAGTCACCCTTATAGACTCCCTGGAGCACCCCCCATGGCAGGTATCTGGCATGTCCTAGAGATCCCCATCCCCACAGATTTCCATTCACTATCCCCAGACAATTTAGGGGTTTCCCAGAAAACTGGGAATAGTTCTATCTTAAGTTCTATACCAGTTCTTGACATAGACCCAAAAGATCTTCCACCATACCACACAGACTCCACTATGTTCATAGCTTTAGTCATAATGGCCAGAAACTTGAAACAAGCCAGACGTCCATCAGTCGAAGAATGAAGAAAATGTGGTTCACTTATACAGTGAAATGCTACTCATCTATTAAAAACAAGGACTAAATGAATTTTTTATTAGATATTTTATCTACATTTCAATTGATATCTCCTCTCCTGGTTACACCTCCAAAACAAAAACAAAAACAAAAACAAAAACAAAAAACAGACCCTGCTTCCTTCCCCCTCCTCCTGCTCACCAACTCACCCTCTCCCACTTCCTGGCCCTGGCATTCCCCTACACTGGAGCATAAACCCTCACAGGACCAAGGGTCTCTCCACCAATTGATGACCAACTAGACCATTTTCTGCTATACATATGCTGCTGGAGCTATGAGTCTCACCATGTGTACTCTTTGGTTGATGGTTTAGTCCCTGGGAGCATAGTTAGTTCATATTGTTGTTCGTCCTAAGGGGCTGCAAACTCCTTCAGCTCCTTTGGTCCTTTCTCTAGCTCCTTCATTGGGGACCCTGTGCCCAATGAATGACTGTGAGTCTCTTCTTCTGTATTAGTCAGGCACTATCAGAGCCCCTCAGGAGACAGCTATATCAGGTTCCTGTCAGCCAGCACTTGCTGGCATCCACAATAGTGTCTGGGTTTGATGATTGAATATGGAAAGGCTTCCCAGGTGGAGCAGTCTCTGGATTGTCCTTCCTTCAGTCTCTGCTCCATAGTTTGTCTCTGCAACTCCTTAGATGGGTATTTTGTTCCCCCTTCTAAGAAGGAATGAAGCATCCACACTTTGGTCTTCCTTCTTCTTGAGTTTCTTGTGGTTCTCCTTTGTGGATTGTATTTTGGGTCTTCTGAGCTTCTGGGCTAATATCCACTTATTGGAGAGTGCATGCCATGTGCATGCTCTAAAATCAAGAATTGACAAATGGGACCTCATAAAATTACAAAGCTACTATAAGGCAAAGGACACTGTTAATAGGACAAAACGGCAGTCAACATATTAGGAAAAGATCTTTACCAATACTATATCCGATAGAGGGCTAATATCCAATATATACAAAGAACTCGAGAAGTTAGACTCCAAAGAATCAAATAACCCTATTAAAAATGAGGTACAGAGCTAAACAAAGAATTCTCAACTGAGGAATACAGAATGGCTAAGAAGCACTTAAAGAAATGTTCAACACCCTTAGTCATCAGGGAAATGCAAATTAAAACAACACTGAGATTCCACCTCACACCAGACAGAATGGCTAAGATCAAAAACTCAGGTGACAGCAGATGCTGGAGAGGTTGTGGAGAAAGAGGAACACTCCTTCATTGCTGATGGAATTGCAAGCTGGTACAACCACTCTGGAAATCAGTTTGGCAATTCCTCCGGAAATTGGACATAGTTCTACCTTAGGACCCAGCTATACCACTCCTGGGCATATACCCTGAAGATGCTCCAACATGTAATAAGGACACATGCTCTACCATGTTCATAGCAGCCTTATTTATAACAGCCAGAAACTGGAAACAACCCAGATGTCCCTCAACAGAGGAATGGATACAGAAAGTGTGGTACATCTACACAATGGAGTACTACTCAGCTATTAAAAACAATGAATTTATGAAATTCTTGGGGAAATGGATGGATCTGGAGGATATCATCCTGAGTGAGGTAACCCAATCACAAAAGAACACACATGGCATGCACTCTCTGATAAGTGGATATTAGCCCAGAAGCTCAGAATACCCAAAAGACTTCATGAAATTTTAAGGCAAATGGATGGAACTAGAAAATATCCACCTAAGTAAGATAATCCAGACCCGAAAGGACATGCATAGTGCGTATTCACTTACGGATATTAGCCATAAGGATAGAATTCCCATGCTGCAAGCCACAGACTCAAAGAAGATAAATAACAAGGAAGGCCTGAGGGAGCATGCTTAAATCTCACACAGAAGGACAAATGAAATACTCATGGGAGGTGGAAGAAAGGAGCTGAGTGGGAGAGGAGATAGGGAAGAGAAGAGGGATAGAGATCAGGTGTAGGGAAAGCCTTGGTGTCGCTTTTAATTTGGTCTTTTGTCATTGAGATGCAAACGATATGCAAAAACCTGGGTCTGTGCCCTACAGACTTCTGCCTTGCCTACCTGGCATTTCTATGGGGGAGGGGGGCGGGATCTAGACTCAGGTTGGACGCTAAGTGCCATGCTACGGATCCACTAATTTATCTTTCCAGCCCCTCTACAAACCTTTCCAGATTTCCCATCAGTAGGGCTGCTAAATCACTTCTTAGTGTGTCTTTAGGCAGAAAGATTGTATTGAGGCCTAGATTTACACAGATGCACGCACACATACATACATACATACATACACACCTTATATGTAGATATGCATTTATATTTGATAAAGGTTTTTAACTTTTTATTTGATGTGTGTGAGTGGTTTGTCTGCATGTATGACTGTGTACTATGCGTGCACAGTGTTCAAGGATGCCAGGTGAGGGCTTTGGAGCCTTTAGCTAGGAAACTATAGATGGTCACGAGCTGCAACGTGGGTGCTTGGATCCCAACCCATATGCCCTTAACCTCTGAACCATTTCTCCATCCCCGTACATTTGTTTTTGAGATAGAGTCGCGTGTAGGCCTCATTGGCCTACTTATTGTTAGCCAAGGGTAGCCTTGTATTCTGATTCTCCTGCCTCCACTAACCAAGGGCTGGAATGTGCCCCTACACCTTGTTTATACAAGATGGGAACCAGGGCTTCAGACATGGTAGCTGTCTTAGGGTTTCTACTGCTGTGATAAGGCACAGTTTGCGGAGGAAAGGCTCTATTTCAGCTTACAGTTCCATATCACAATCCTTCATAGAAGGAAGTCAGGGCAGGAGCTGAAAATCAGGAACGGAAGCAGAGCCATAGAGGAACACTGCTTACCGCGGCTTGCTCACCACAGCTTACCCAACCTGCTTTCTTAGAACATCCAGGAGCGCTGGCCCAGGGTGGCACCACCCAGAGTGGGCTGGGCCCTCCCTCATAAATTATGCAATCAAGAAAATGCATCACAGGCTTGCCCACAAGGCATTCTGGTGGGGACATTTTCTCAGTTGGAGGTTCCCTCTTCTAAAAGGACATTAGCATATGTCAACTTGGCATGGAACTAGCCAGAACACTAGGTAAGCACTCTATTGACAAAGCAACATCTCCAGCCTTGGGAGTAGGTTTTATATAGCACACTATGGTGATATCCAGGTATTAGGCCTGAGAACAGGGGGACATGTAGAAAGATATGCACTGTTGCATAGGGTACATCGTATGAATTTGTATGGACGTTGTGGGTTTCTTTAAAGCTACTTAAAAACCTAGCCTGGGACATGCTAGATTTTGGAAACATTTTCCTAACCAAGCCACATGTTGACTGTGTCCGTTCTCTTACCACAACCTCCACTTTGTGGCTATCTGTGGTGTGTGAGTCTGCTTTACCCCTGTCTCTGTGTGGTCTGTGCACACAAGAAATAACACACTCCGTGCGATAAGATCAGGGCATGGTGTTGGCCTCTGACTCTTAGTTCTGTCCACCCTTGGCCAAGAAGGCACTTGCTGCGATTCTTTTTCCAGCTTGCTTCTTATGACATGCGCCTCATATAGAAGTTCATGGCCGATTCCACAAGCAGCTCTTTCCAGAGTGCCTTAAAAATCAAGTAAAAATACAGAGAAGTGATTTCATTGTCTGAATCACTGTAACTCGTAAGAACTACCCATCAAAGATTTGGTTATGAAGGGCACTCATTAGTGCCCAGAAAACCTTTTTGAGTTCTGAGATATGAAGACATAAAAAAAAAAAAAAAAAAAAAAAAAAAAAAAAAAAAAAAACCACAGGCCTTGACATCACAAGAAACTGAGCCAGCAGTCCTGGGGAGCGAACACAGCCCATACACAGAAGGACCCAATTAAGGCCAGTGTATGGTTCCAAACTCAGAGGTGCAGACATAAAGACGAATACGTCTCATCTCTTGAGAAAACTGCAGTCTGAGGGCAAAGAGAACCAAAAAGAACTGACTGTACAGCAGGAAGGTAAGAACCTTTGAGGTACAAGGCAGTACATGAGGCTTACTGGGTATATAGAGAAGGTATCAATCCATTGTATTTGAGCTGCTCCAGAAAAACTTTCCAGGGGTAAGGACCTCTGAATTAAATGTAACAGATCAATAGATATTCCTCAGGCAAGAAGCTGCAGGAGAGACTTTTTAAACATAGGGGGGACTCAGGGAAGAAAAGCCATACAAAAAGGCACAATGCTGGGGAAATTAGGTATTAGTTAAAGTGGCAGGAATTGAGGGTTGATTGTGAAAAAGCAAGAAATCAAATAACACAGTCAACAAATATTGGGGGTGCCAAGCAGGTTGAGTGTTATTCATTTAATCTTTAAAACATTTGGGTTGTTTTGTTTTGTTTTGTTTTTGTTTTTGTTTTTGTTTTTGTTTGTTTGCTTGTTTGAGACAGGTCTTACAATGCAGATCTTTATCTCACAGAAATCTGCCTGCATCTGTTTCTCGAATACTGGGATTAAAGATATGCTACACTATGCAGGGCGATGCTTTGAATTGCAAATGTCCCCCACAGAGTGAAGCTTTGGGCGTCAGATCCCCAGCTATTCTTACAACTTGGGAGGATTTTGGAAACTTGGAGAAGTGATAGCTATCCGATGGCTATAGGTCACTGGGAGAGACTGTTTCCTTTTGTTCTAAGCTTCTTTTCTCACTGCGGTATGAATGAACTTCTCCATGGGATCCTATTCCTATGACTTGAGTGTCTCTGCCATAATGGACCGAAGCTCTCTGATATGGCCCCAGTAACACCTTTGTTCCTGTAAAGTGTCTTTGTTAGGTCAGAGCAATGCAGAAAGCACTAGTTCTGTGATGTGGATGCTGTTTGGATCGTTTGTGCTGTTAGAGAAATTGAAGTATCATAAATAAGTGGTTAAGAAACTTGGCCCAAGGTAAAAGGTAAAGGTTGGTTCTGGGCATTGATCCCAGGCACCCCTACTTCAGAGCCTGTGCTCTTCACCATCAGGCTGTTAGTATGTGGATGTTCTCAGAGATGAAGATCGGGTAAGCATGGTATTGGGAAGAGAATGGCATCGGGCACAGGAAACTGGAAAGGAGTGGATGAGACAAGTGAGAGAATGTGAGGAGATACCCTAGACTAGAAGAAACACCATAAACTAAGCCATTGATGTGGGAGGGAGAATGTCCAGTAACTTCATCTCATTGTTCTGCATCTCCTGGGCAGCATCCCAATGAACATCCCACCAGACTGTTGGATGAGTCCAGAGGGACTCTGGGTCACTCATTAGCTCCCTGTTTCCTTCCTTTACTCCAGGGTTAGGAAGATGCCATAAGAGCAACGGAAGGCAAGTGTTCTCACGAATCCCACAGGCTCTGTTGTGCAACTGTGTGGTTGTGAATGTGTGTGCATGTGTGTGTGTGTGTGCATGCGTATGTGTATGTGTGCATGTGTGCATGCGTGTGGGTATGACCAGAGGTCAACCTCTAGTGCTGTTCTTCAGGACACTCTCCACCTTGTTCGCAACTGCCCAGTTCCAATAAGCTTGCCAGCAGGTGACACACTCAGGAAGCTACCTGTCACCACCACCGCTCCAGCATTGAAGTTACAAGTGTGTGGCACGATTCCTGGCATTGTTAGGTGGGATCTGGGGGTTGAAGTCAGATGCTCATACTAGAAGGCACTTTACCAACTGAGCTTGTCTTCCCAGACTTCTGTGGAGCTTTAAAACATACATATTCTACCAGACATTTCCTGGTGAGAATAGATGCCATCTCCCCGTGGAATTTAATGAATCCAGAAGTCTCCAGCCTCCCATTAGGAGTCCTGAGGGACATTCATCTGGCTGAACTGAGGAAGGTTCCAGCCACACACATTTAAATAAGAGAGACATCAGGGCAGGGTAACAGACACCAAAGGAAGATTGCTCCCTGGGTGAAATTGAATTCCATTAGAGTTAAATTGAGACACCAAGTTGTCGTCCCTCTCACCAACATATTCATGGCCTTTGCTGTCTCTTCTACTTAGTACACTCTCCATCTGAAGCCATGGCAGGCTAGGCAGCCGTGGTGGACTCCCTCCCAGGGAAGGGTAGGGCTCTCTCTTCGAGTGACTAGAAGTTTGAGTTGAAGGAACAACAAGCCAGAAGGAGGGTGTTGTCTGCCACCTGCAGCTTCTTCTGCTAGAGTCTTCCGTGGCCCCAGCGAAGTCGCTGCAAAGTGAGATCATAACATGGCACGCGACAACGTCCCAGACTATTAAGGAAAAGGACAGTGTTCTCAAAGGCACACGTCAGCCTTTCGGACACAGAGAGGATAACGGACCTCCCTCTCTGAGGCTAATTTCCTTGTTGCTCTGACAAATGTAGCTTAAGGAGAGAAGGGGTTGTTTTGGCTCACAGTTTGAGAGCATGATGATCAATGGCGGAGCAGGCATGGTGGCAGGAACTGAAGGGACACTTGTGATCATAGCCAGTCACGTTGTGACCTCATTCCGGAAGCAGAGAGAGATGAGATATGCCTTTTAGGACTTCCAAATCAAGATTAACGTCATACTGTCTCTACATCATCACTAATAGTAACTGCTCCTCAGCTGAAAAATTACTTTCAAAGTCTCTCTCTCTCTCTGTCTCTCTCTCTCTCTCTCTCTCTCTCTGTCTCTCTCTCTCTCTCTCTCTCTCTCTCTCTCTATCTATCTATCTATCTCTTTGTGTGTGTACATGTGTACATGTGTGAGTGTGTGCGTGGGTGGTGTTGGGATTGAACCCAGGATCTTGTACCCGTTAGGCAAATGTTCTACAACTGAGTTGCACACCAACTCCAAGTATAGTCCCTCATTAGACATATGGCAAGGGTAAAGGGAAACAAATACACAAAGTAGTATTTTACCCAGCCACAGCAAGCCTCTAACCAATATAAGAAGTGTAATCGTGTGTGGAGTGTGGTGCCTGGGGAAGCGCTCGTGTCACATGAGATTTGCTCGCCACTGTTGCCAAAGTCCTAACATCTTGCACACAGTCCTCATCCTCAGGCACTGCCGGATGAATCAAGAGCGGTGAGAGGCAGGTCTAACCATGGGTTGGAGTCGTATACATGGACTTCCATGTTAGGGAAAAGTGGACATTTAATACTGATGGGGAGGGTGAAGCTTTATCACCCTCAGGAGGCAAATCTCTGGGAAACAGAACCAATTATTGCGGGTGGGCTGGGAAGATGACTTAGCTGTTAAAGTACCTGCCACGCAAGTATGAAGGCTGGAGTTTGGATCTCCAAACTTGTGAAAATGGTGTCAATTCCTACCCCAGAAGTAGAGACAGGGAGTCTCTAAAGTGAGCTGGCTAGCGGGACTAGCAGTATTGGTGAGTTCTGGGTTTGAATGAGAAACTACATTTCAGTGAATAAAATGAAGGAATAATCCAGGATGATCTTTGGCATCACTATTGCATCTCTACATACCTGTGTACACATATGTGCACATACCATACACACGTAAAACATATATAATACATATATGCCACACACATGAAAAAACGGAAGAAGAAATCTGTTGGGTGTTAGATTATAGGAACAAGGGCTATGGAGGTTCCCCTGGAGAGCAAGGCATTCTGGGAAGGATGACCTTGAGGGGTTATTAAAATGAGACATGTTTCTGTGCTCTGAGGACGGGGTCATCCAAGAAAACACCTCATACGTAATCTGTAGAATATCTGTGTAAGTAGTCTGTCTCCTTTCTGTCTATGTTAGCAGCGAGTGTTCTGTTTTCACTGTCAACTTGACAAAACCAAAATAACGTGAGAAGAGAGTCTCACTGACGAATTGTCTGTATTGGGTCAGCAGTGCATATCTGTGGGGCATATTTATTATAACAAATTGTTATAACAATTATAATTAAGTTCATTGATATAGGAAGTCCCAGTGTGGGCAGTGCCATTCCCTTGCAGGGTCCTATGTCATAAAGCAACTGAACTAAGCAAAAGCAAGGAAGCACATCTTCATTTCTTTCTGCTCTTGGATATAATGCCACTCGCTGCCAAAGTTCTTGCCTTGGCAGCCCTGCTGGATGGACTGTAACCTGGAACTGCAAGACAAACTGATTTCCCCTTAATTTGCATTTTGTTGGGGTATTTTATCACCACAGAAATGAAAACTAGGGCATCTACTAAGGAAGTGGGGCTTCAATGGGATTGGTGTACGAGGACTGACTTTAGTGTTGCCCTAATAATAATGGAAGTTGGCAGAGTCACAGCCAAGAAAATCTATAGCCTGGATTGTCTAGAGCCTCATTTGGTGCCTTCAGATGAAAGTCCTCTGCTCACTGTTCCAGAACTTTCTATAAACAGGGCCACAGGAAAGCCAGAGATCTGTGTGGTGACAGACATGGGAGGGAATCTGTAAGCTCTTCAGATGGGGTGAGCACTTTCTTTCTTTCTTTCTTTCTTTCTTTCTTTCTTTCTTTCTTTCTTTCTTTTTTCTTTTCTTTTCTTTTTTTTCAAGACAGGGTTTCTCTGTGTAGCCCTGGCTGTCCTGGAACTCACTCTGTAGACCAGGCTGGCCTTGAACTCAGAAATTTGCCTGCCTCTGCCTCCCAAGTGCTGGGATTAAATGCGTGTGCCACCCTCAGTTCTTAAGTCAACTCTAGGAACCACAGGGCCTTGGGGCCCAGAATTTAGGAGGCAGGGCTGGTTAGATAGCTCAGTCAGTAAAATGCTTGAGGACCTGGGTTAGATCCCAAGAACCTATCTTTGTTTTGTTTTGATTTTAAGAGCATAGTGGCTTCTGTTTGTAGACCCAGCCCTAGGAAAGCCAGATAGGTGGATCCCTGGAGTTCATTTGGCCAGCAAGCCTAGCCTACTTGGCAAAGCTCAGGACAATGAAAGACCCTGTCTCAAGAACCAAAAGACACTCTATCTTTCATATGGATACAAACACACACACACACACACACACACACACA